>JAQFZN010000823.1:0-22344 GCA_034687075.1 Geophilus carpophagus | reverse complement strand
TATAACAAATAATTTTTTTATAATTTTTCTAATAGATTACTAACTTAATAATAAAACAATTTCTATTGTAAAAAAGTAAAATATATTATTTTAAAAAATGTGGGCATTAATGGGTTAAAATAGCAAAATTACTTAAATCATCTTTTTTTATTTTTAAATTGGTGATAAATTAAAGTTTCTGACCAAGTAACTTGAGAATAAATTTTTTCAAATGTAAAATATTTTTTTAATAAATTCTAAGACATTTTTAAAATTCTGGCTTTATGATGCAATGGATAATAATCATATTTATACACAGAAAAATATGGGTCATTTTATTAAAAATTGAAGCCACAAAATAAGGAAGCATTTAACATTAAAACACCCATAGATACTAGCACCATCTAGCAACAAGAGGAGGTATACAGAAAGGGGTTACAATCCCTCTTAACCTTTGCAATACCATGCTGTCTTTTTTGACAAACATCTAAATTCTTGAAAAAATAATACAAAAAAGTTATAGATTGTGTTCAAATTTTCAGAGTTCCTAGAAAATATATTTTTAAATCATTCTAAAAGAAATTAGTAATTTTCTGAATAACAACATTAAATAACATTAATTTTTTGATTAAATGTTCTAAAATAGTAGTTAATAATAAAATGATGGTAGTTACAAGATGCATAGTTTATTCAGCAAAATCTTTGTGATGGTAAAACATTGTTGTTAACTTCAAATACTGATTAAAGCAGAGAAGATTGACACATGTGCTTCTCTATGCAGGTCACATGACTTTCTGAGCATGCTCAGTGCTTGTGTCCAAATTGACACAGGATGGTATTTGGAAGGTGGGAACTCTTTCAGTACTGCAAAGGTTAAGGGATGTCTCAGGATGGCCACAGGCTGTTCCAGATGGTAAGGGCTGCTGATAAACAGCAGGCTGTCACAATAGTACTAAATCAATAGAATAAAGGAATGAGCACACTATTCCTGGTATTATTTTCAAAATGAGTACCATCTATTGGCAAGATAATAAACTAATTATTTTCAATAATAATACCTATCTTTTAATCTTCAGAAATGGCTTAATTTCCTAATCCATTTACACCAAGTTACTTTATTTTATAAACTCATATCCAAACTTAATCTAATTTCTAATCTTAAATAATTAATTTCTTAAGTTTATAGAAAATATCTAAAACTCAAACAACTTGCTCTAATTACGCATTAAATCATCAATAAACACAAATCATAACTTCCTTTCCAAAAAACACCAGTTACTTAGCAACTATTCAACTCACAAAACCACATCAAAAGTGCATACGCAAATCCAAAATGAAAGCAACACTAATTCTATTTACAACCTTATTAACCAGCTTACAGTCCACTGGTAAAAAATAAGGTATTACATATAACATCAAAAATCTAATCTAATTTACTTCTAGAGTTAATCGACTGTAGATTTGATCCGAATCTCCCCTGGCAAGATTTAGAAAATGTCTATACTTGCAATTCAACTGAGATTTGCTGTAATGACGCAAATCGACCTACCTGTTGTATGAAGTACTCACTCGAAAAACAAAGGTAAGAATAATTTAAATTCTCTTCTTGATGATCTATCCCATTCCTATGTTATCTTTTTAGTTTGAATGAAGTCGTCATCTGGGTATGTCTGGTAGGAGCAGTTTTAATTCTAGGTATCGGTGTTGCTTACTATCGTTCGGATCGTGAATGTTGTAGCGACGACAGAATTTGCTGCTGCCTATGTCAAAAACGAGTAAAAAATGATGATTTAGAAGAGTTTACAATTTCACCAATACAAATTTAAACTTAGATTTAAGATATTATTAAATAATTAAAATAAAAAGTAAGAAAACATTAAAAATAGTTGTACACCTAATAAAATTTATTGATTTATTATTTATTTGAAATTAATTATTTTTCACAATTTTTTCTGTTCGTGTTATTCATCGCACTATTTCCTTTTAAGTTATTTATCACTGAAATGTAGTGTCTTGAGAAAATGCTCCTGCTAATCTGGTTTCATCTGATTGGAGAACACAAAATAGTCGTTGAGGGGTTGGTATTGAATATGGTGCTGGACGAGGAACTGTTGCACGTAAAATAAATTCTCGTGCTGTTGGTTTTGGAAATTCACTTATAGCGGGATGAGATTTTGATTTAGTGGAACCGTCATCAGAATTCGCAACATCTTCATCAGAAGAATCAACATCAATCAACATATTAATCGACTAAAAAATTATTAAAAATAAAATTAATCAACTTTAACAAAAATTAACTTTTCAAAAGTATAAATAAATAATTAAAAAATCAATAAAAACCTTCTGCGCTTGCGTGAATAATTTAACCACAGCTTGACCAGCAGGTCCTCTACTGGCCCCAACAAGTTGAACTTCAACTTGCGTCAACAATTCTTTAATAACTTTCTCAATTTCCGGAACAACATCGCCTGAAGATAATTTAGTGATCAATGAATTAATTCGAGCAGTGGTCACCTCCAAACCGGAAATAAGTCTTGCAACTTCTTCGTATCTTTTCAAATCAACTTTCGGTGCTCGTAACATTTTTGATGTCTTTTGTGCGATCATCTCAATCGAATCGGGATCACTTTTACCCATAGCTTTAGCTGCTGTCAACAAAGCCGCGTGAAGAAGCACAGGCATCAAATGGTTCACCAATTGACCAACAGTCAACGATGATAACCAATGAAGGACCTTTTCAGCTTCCCTAGTATCATCAAAAAGACGTCTTTGTCTTCGAGATGGTACCGGATTTGCAGTTTCCCACACATCAGTCCAAATGTTACCCGGTAACATCATGCGTGTACTTAAATGTCCTTTTTTCCCTTCATCGTCCTCTTGAATCCAATCTCGAGGTGAGTACCATCGAACAAAGTCCTCCAAACAACAACCAGGATTAGCTGCCTAAGTAATGAAATAAAATTTTAAAATATTACCTTGATTAAATTAAAAATTTATAGCTAATTTTATAAGTAGTTCCTGTTATTACTTTGAAGGCTTCCATGTCTGATAATAAGCAAGCACTTTGCATTTTAGCTCGTAATTCAGTGCCTTGTGCATCAGTGCCTAATTGAACCAGAACTTCGGCATGTTCTTCTAGTAGATCCTCAGTCATTGGTGTTGGTTCCTGAAAATTGAAATAATTTTATTGTAATACAAATTGTAATATCTCAATTTCAAATTCTAATTTCCATAATTACAAGTTAAAAATCAACACATTCAAGCAAAAGCGCTTTAACATAAAATTAAACTCAAGTTCATTCATTTCCTGGGATAAAATAACTCGTCCTTTAATACTCTCAGCCATATAATTAAACTATTTCTTTTCCCAGAGATCCACCATAAAATTTTATTTCCTTTTTTCCCTTTTCAAAAAACATCTTAATTTCTTTTCATGGTCATTTCACGAGAGAATTTTTTTTTCTCAAAAAAGGTAAAAGAAAAATTAAAAAAATGTGATAATAAACATTTTTTTTTAAAATTAAATTCCAAATGATACCTGTGTGACTGGAATGTAAAGTGGTTGATCTGAATGTAGCAAATGCAAATCGCCGCATTTCCTATTTCGTCCATCCGGTTGATGTGTTACAGTATCTTTAAAAACGCCATCTGCTGACCCACTGGAGACACTGGATACAGGCCTTTCTTTGGATCGCGATCTGTTGCTGTTGCTGGACACATTGGACGCAGGTCTTTCCGTATCTAAAGTGACATCAGTTGAGGAACAAGTTTTTTCATAGCATTCAAAAAACTCCTCATCACTAGAACTTTCTAAAATAAAAAATTTTAAATAATGAACAAAATAAAAATAAAAAAAAAATTGAATATAAAAAATAAATAAACCCCTTTCGTCCTCTGATCTCCGTCGTTCACCACTAGAATTTCGATTTTGACGTAATTCTCGTTGCTTTTTCCTTTCAATACAGCAATTGAGCATCTAGATTAAACAAAATAAATAAAAAATCAAATAAATCCAATTTAAATTTAAAAAATAAATAAAAATTTAGAACAACAAATTCAAACCTGTAATTTTTGATGTAACAAACAACAGCCGAGATCAGGCAAACCAGATTCCAATCTAAACAAAAAAAAAACAAAAGAAATATTTTAGTATACGAATAATAAAAAATAAGGCCAAAGGTGACTTTTTTATATCTTATTATTATTTATACTTTTTTTTGTATGCAAAGACGTGATGATTTATTTATACGTAACGTCACAACACCCTCGAGGAACTCGTTCGCCGAGGGGAAAAAAGATTCGACACCAACCTGATTACATCATTTAAAGTGCGCAAATATTCACCACGTAGTTTGTTAAAATATTAATCCAGACAAAATAATCCTTATCATCATTGGAATTAATCACAAGGACAGAGAAAAATGGGGACAACTTCGCTTCGATGCTCGTAAGACAAACCATTACAATTCCGGAAAAAGAAATTGAAAAATACAAACAAGTTTCTTTATCTTTCCCTTTTAAAAAATTCATTTTCAATTTAAAAGAAAATGTCCAAAGTTCACGGAACCCTTTGTGAATCAAGGAAAAATTTCTCAAGGTATTAAAAAACTTCCTGACAATTGTAGGAAGTGAAAGTCCCATGAAAAATTGCTAAAATAATTGTTAAACTCACACGACAGCCAACTAACTTGAAAAAACATTTTTTTATTTTATATATTTGATAATTATATAAAACTTATATAAAAATGTAAATTAATTTTTTTCAATTCTCTAGATTCATGCTGGTATTCATTTCATGGCCAATTTTGACACAAACCGATCAAAAATCGTGCATAATGGAGCTACAAACTGGTCAAATCGTTAAATATTCAATCGTTAAATGTCGCCATTCGATTCTCGATTTAATATCAAAATCTTTAGGGACATTAATTCCCAAAGATGGAGACCCAAACACGAGTCCACTGGTCGTCAACGTGACCAAACTTGACATATCGGAATGCGATATCCACACGTTGCCTAATTTATTTGCACAGTTTAAAGACACGGTAGAAACGATTCGAGTTGCTAATAGTCTGCTCCAATTTGTCGCTGGTAATGCTTTTACTGGTCTTGAAAATCGATTAAAAAATTTAGATTTATCAGGCAACAAGTAACGAATCCATTTTGTCACATTTCCAATCCATTTATCTCTTCTTTATTTCAATTTCAGATTAGTTACAGTGCCAGTAGCGCTCCAACTGCTTACCCAACTCGAAGTGCTCGATATACGTGATAATAACATCCGGGTTATTCCACCGGATTTCACGAGAAGTTCTCTAAAAGAGTTATATGCGTCTTTTAACTCGTTGGGATTCACAGAAGGGGGTCCATCAGGTCCCAAATTGCCCCCAACTAAAAGCAGCCCGAGATTGGAACTGGCCGAAGATGTGTTTGATTTGACGTCGGTTGCTTCAACTTTAGAGATTTTAGACCTGGGATTTAACGGTCTTCATGTGATTCCCAAACAGTTAATCGATAAATCGCCCATTTCCTTCCCTCGTTTGAGGATTTTAACCCTTTCTGGAAACCGAATCTCGGATATTCATTCGTCTCTAGTTGAAAATCTTTCCGATTTACAATCGCTGCATCTCGATTCGAATCTGATTCGAACCATTAAATTCGATCCTTTCCCAGTTAATATTAAACTGCTCACACTCAAAGATAATCCTCTTCAGTGCAACTGTGATATAATGTGGCTTTTGGATCTGCTTTTTCGTAATTCCACTCTAACTGTTCGTTTACCGTCGTGTAGTACCCCGTTTTATTTACGGGATCTCACTTTGGCTAATATCAACGACCAACGACTTTGTCCGACTACATTACTCGAAGATGGTACCCCAAGAGCACCACATGTCGTTTATGTTACCGACCGAGATTTGGCGTCTTTTCATCTGGGACTTTTCCAATCTCTTCATCTAATGGATGTGCAAGGGGAAATCCAAGCATTATTCATATCCTGGAAGGTATAACAAAGCATTCATTCTTTTACTGGTTTAATTTATCAATTTCATTAAAATAATATTAAAGTTTTTTAAATCAAAATCGATTAAATTAATCGATAAATGATTATTTGATGTTATTTTAAACGAGTAAAAAGCTCAAATTGATAAATTAATATAAAAATCGATTAAATTGTTCAATTTTTTACATAAATTAGTCGATTTTTAACCTATTAAAAGACTTTTTTTGCTCCAAATCGATTAATATTAATCCCAAAATAAATTCAGGGCTAAAATTTCTAACAAAAAATATTAAATCAATAAATTATACTTAAAAATTAATTTAATTTTTATTTATTTTCAAATATTTTCCAAAAATCAAGGTCGATTCTGATTTCTACGCCTTCCCTAACGTAGAATGGGCCGTAATTCTTCGCGCATTCGATTCCAGTATCTACAATTTCAACCTCACTCAATTCACCCTAGCAAATTACCAAAAAAACCAACCGGTTAAAGAAGGAACGATTTATAGCGACAGTGTGCGAGGATTAACAGCCCCACATTTCTACCTGGTGTGTATCGCAGCAGTCGAAGCTGACGTCCACTATGTTCACCTCAATAACTGCAAAGGTGCAACGACCCTTCAAGAGACATCTCAACCTATTCACACATCTTTCACAATCACCGATCACACGCTCACGACTCCAATCACCTCACCACAACCGGAACAAATGGCACAACTAATTCAGTTTGATGTAATTAAAAATGTTGAAATTTTCTTCTTGATAATTTTTACTTGGGAATAATTAGAATTCATCTTATCAGTCAACGACCAATTGAAAGTAGGCGTTTTTAAGTCAGGTGATCATCTACGCTTGGTTTGAAATTAAACTTTCAATTGTCTTGTGATATAATTTGAGATATTTATTGTCATTGGTTTATTTTTAATTATCATTCTTCTTGAATTATGATAATTTAGCACAACATCACAAATTGTGATGATGCTCCTGTTCAATTTTTGGATTAAGTTAAATCAAACTTCCCATTTGTTCATCTAGAACAGTGGTTTTGTGCAGACAGGTGGTTGAAAAACACTGTTCTAGATACCACTTATGGCCAGAAAATTAGGATAATTTCGATTTGCTCTCAAAAAGCACTTTGAAGCAAATGACTCTTAATTTTGTTGGTATTTGACACCAACTTTCTTTTTTTTCAGTCTAAAAACGCATTTTATGGTGTCATAAATGCGCCTAATTATTAAGTAGAACTCGTGTTTAATTTTAGAAAGTAATTTATAGCTTTCAGGCCACACCTGGTACACATAACCACAACAAAATTTTTTTTTTAATTTTAAGATTTAGAATTTTTTATATTTTTAAAATATTTTAAATTTTTTAAATTCTTAATTAGGTGAATGCAAAAACAACAAGTGATACCATTGTGATAGAATGGACAGTTTATGACCAAGAACCGGTTTGGGTCGAAGAAAAAGTGAAATCTCCTCTTAATTTCAAAGCACTTTTCTCTCGCCCTAATTATTTATGGCGGGTCAAACTTCGGCTTTTCGGCTCCGAGCAACTCGTCAAAAACTATTTAGTAAGGGACCCCGCGGATGTACTTAACCCAACTCAAAACCACACCTCAGAGACAACAGTTAGTGCAATCGAGCCCAGCTCTCCTTACATTCTGTGCATTTCTTTGCTTCAAACTCCCTCCCAGAAACTTAGAGATGAGAAACAAGACAAAGAAACGTGTCTCGAAGTGACAACTCAATCAAAACATGCACAAACATATTCCCGAGCTCAAATGGCAACTGCAGCAGTCGCTTCTGCAGCAAGTGCGGCCATTTGCACAGGTTTAGTTGCGTTGTGTATTAAATTCAAAAACCAGCAAAAACCGGAAGAGGAAATGGACAATACTCCTTTGCCAATCTCAGAAATTCTTCAGAGGTCTAGTTCATTTAGAATAAGTTCATCACCTGCACCAAGTTCATCTGCAACAACATCCTCGTGAAATAAATAAATAAAATTCAGTTAATGTTGTTATAAACAAACAGGATAAGGAAGAAATCAATGAATGATTTGAAATGTCAATGAAAAGATACAAATTAATTTTTTTTTAATTTCTAGCTCATTTCTAGATGATTTTCGATTTAGTTCTGATTAAATTGGATCAAATCACACAACATAGATTCAAAATTTTAATTTTTATCATTTTTTTCATTTATTTTAAATATTTTTCACTTAGATCAATCCTGTGATAAAATTTGTCTTTGTCCTAACGAGTTTCACTATTTAAACTGTAAATAAAATTTTATAAAATAAAAATTTCAATCCTTAAATATTTACATAAATTTATTAACTATTCATTAAATTATTATTTTTTTTCAAATTAAATAACCTCCTCCACAATAGAAATTAACATAGAACTTAGGTGCAATACTCCTTCAAGTAGTACATTGAGGACAATAGTATGAGTATGTCACTTCGCTTGACCTCGCGTCTGTGACTCACATAAGTGGGCAACTAAAACTCCATTTCTATCCTTCTCTTTTCTTTCATTACAAATTTCTTTCCCTCCCCTCCTCAACTGACAGGTGAAAGTTGGGAGAGGTCCATGGCCCGCAGCCCTAGTCACGGATGGAATCCACTGCCTAAGGCAGAGCTCAGATAAAACAACAACGACCAAGTCAAGGGAAGAGAACCTCCAATAAACCGACCTTGAACACAACGAGGGGAGTGCTCAATCAACAGTCATGGCACCCGCAACCCGTCAGAGTAAGTGATGCAAAATCTCTTCAAAATACCCATAAATATAACCTTAATTTTCATTCCAGATTCATTTTTATTCTCAATTCTCATCACCATTCTGTTCTGGAACGTGAATTCAGTTCTAAGTCAGTGTCCCTGGTCATCTAACTTGACCACTGTCCACTCGGCTTGTTCGTGTTCCTTCACGGCGAGTCGTCAACTGACCGTGCAATGTTCACTAGTACCCGTAGATGAGGTGGTGACGGCGCTGGGGTCAGTGGGCGAGGTGGACATCGCTTTGCTGTTTGTTAGCAATGGGAGTGTTAAAGAATTGCAAGGAGGTGCGTTGAGAGCTCTACAGGTGTCCAGTTTGCAATTGACTCAGTGTGGGATCGGGGAAATCGCCAGGGATGCATTTGCCGGTCAAGAAACCAAGTTGGAATCGCTTGGACTTCAAGATAATAGACTGGAATCGGTACCGAGTGAGGCGTTACGTTCTTTGCGCGCGCTCACTCACCTGGATCTATCGAGAAATAAAATCAAATTCCTAGACCACGCTGCGTTCGTTGGTCCACCGTTACAGGTGATTTCATTTTTTCATTTTTTAAAAAAGTTTTATTGTTGTTTTTCTTTCTCTAGCGTTGATAATAAGAGGTATTTAAAATGAGAATTATTTGATTAGCTTAGAACGAATCTCGGTCATTTTCTACAACTTTCTTTTCTTCTTCAATCTTAAAAACCATTAGAAAAATTCAGCTAAATCAATGAGAAATATCTTATTATATATTTTTCTGAGAATAATGGGATATCATAAAATCTCAAATCTCATTTAGTTAGTTCTTAATCAGATTAATTTACTGAAAATTGAACAATTATCAATTATTCTTTTATTTCATAAATCCTTTAAATCAAATCAAATTTATTTTATTTATACTTTAATTTTTTTTTTCTTTTTTAGGTGCTTAAATTAGGTGATAACCCTTTAGTTTTCCATAACAACTCAATGCTGGGTCTCGAATCATCTTTGCGTAACCTCGGTCTACGAGCCACCGGTCAAGAGCGTGTTCCAGCGGCCTTGGGCATACTCAGGTCATTGGCATTTTTAGATTTAGCTCAAAATCAAGTGAGCCAATTCGACGGAAGTGTGTTCAAAGGTTTAAAATCACTCACGGCACTCAATTTGGAACGAAACCCGCTGGCTAAGCTTCCGCCCGATGCATTCCAAGGAGTCGAGGGAACCATCAGTTCACTCTCCCTTTTAAGTGCCGCTTTGGAAGAATTTCCGGCCGAAGCGCTCAAAGGCTTAACCGAATTAAGGGTAAATATTTTAAAAATTTTTAAAAAGAACAGTTTTTAACATTTTTTTGGAATAAAATATGGGATTTTTCTGCTTTTATCAGGTTTTAGATTTGGGTTTCAACAAATTAACCACGATACCAGACGATGCATTTGAATCTATGACGTCACTAACTCTCCTCGCACTCGATGGTAATCCTTTAAAAGCAATAAATTCAACTCCTTTCCAACACTTAAATTCAACCCTTCGTGGATTGAGCATCGGCGGACGATTTCTTACATGTGATTGCCGCCTTCGATGGATCTCAACCTGGATCCGTGATTACGATCTTCAAGTGACATCTAGAGAGCGTAATCCGCAGTTCTGTGGAAATCCAGTCGATTTACGTGGCAGTAATTTCGCACAACTTTCACCCGAAGATCTCAAATGTGAAGATGAAACCACAACAACAATCACCACAACTCTAGCAACACCCATTACAACACCCACAACTTCAACAATTTCTACAACTATCGATTCAATGACGCTACCAAACACAACCATCAATTCCCAATCCAGTACTGACACCAAACCCACAAATCGTACATGGGCACCTCGGTCAGCGGGAATCCCTAAACACCAAGTGCGTTTAATGAATGTATCTCGCACTGATTCAACTATATGGATCACGTGGGAAGTGTACAGCGCACCGAAAAATCATCTAGTACCCGAAATTCGTGTTGCATTCCGACTTTTTGGCGAAAATCAATTCAAAATGAGTAAATCTCTATCCCCGCAAAGTCGCCAGTTCCGAATCAACAACGTACCACCCAACGAATGCTTGGAAGTATGCGTTACAATCGGACATGACGACCCAGCTACTCACCCACTCAATAAGGACCAGTGTCGGGAAATTCGTAGCCAACCGATCCATACAGCAGAAACGGACAAAGTTGTTATTATCGCAGCTTCTGCTGCCATTTGCGTGGCAGTTATACTCGCAGTTATCATTTTCGTTTGCTGTAACCGAAGAAAACCACTGAGATACGATCAGCACCCACGAGTTGCCACGATAGGACCAATCGATATGACCCCAACATCGATTAAAGTACCCGATTGGGACACAGGTTCGGTATATAGCACCCGAAGCATTCCTCGAGCGCGAATGTATCACCTCGAAAAAACAGATAACGCAGTAATCGGCTCGTTGGGTCCGAATTATTTACGTTCCCAATCGGCCATGGGTCAATATCTGAACCCGTTACATTCAAATCCGGGTGTTAGTTTGCTTCAACAGCAAAAGAAACGTCCATATGCTGGTTCGTTCCGTTCGCTAGCAGCTTTCGAATCGAACCCTTGGTCGGATGTAGAACCCGAGCAAGCGTATAATCCGTACAGAACAACAGGAAGAGTGTTTAAATAGTACTTACTCAGGTAGCGGGAATGCGATTTCCCATCGATATCGCATCTCCAATACGAATTCCGACCATAAATGTGCCACAGCGGCAACTGATTTGTAGCCGTGATTAACGTGCGCAATGCATAATGCCAGACGCCATGTTAGACTGTCTTCGGGAGCTGATTTGAGTGACCGGAAAGTGTCCTGTGAATGAGATAAGACATTTGTTGACTCTTCAGTGTCATCCGTTTTCGATTTAAATTTTTCCTATCAAATATAAAAATGAAATTTTAGTTTGTGTAATTTTTTTGAATATTTTTTAAACTTGTTTTTACTGTTGCTTTTGGTCGTGCGTCAGGAAATAAGTAATCTAATATTTGTTGTAGTTGTGAATGTGCGATTGGTTTGTTTTCTGTTTTTGAAAGTCGTCTACTAATTGGTTTGCCTACTACCGATGACACGGACACGTTTACATTCAACGGAATGCGATCTGTGAGGCGATCCAATGGTTGGGCAAAATGCCGGTCTGATTTTAGAAATAAATAATAAATTTTAATTATTTCATAGTTTGTATTATTATTTAATTTTTTAATTACCGATTCCTTCATCTGAACTTTTTGCTAAAAAACATTCTACCGAGTCATGACGTTTAGACAAGGAGACAAGACTGCTGAGATAATCATCTGAAAAGGATTTTAAATATTAAAAAATAAAAAAAATAAAAAAATCAGTAAATTTCTTAAAAATTATATTCTTTTTTACATAATAAACATGGTGGACTGTCTACTAAATTCACACGTAAACTCCATTGAGGTGCTTGTAATGGATCTAAATCTCTGAATATTTAAAAAACTTTTAGTAACTTATTATAAAATAATTTTAAAAAATATAAAATCAGTTGGTTTCTTACGAATAGACATCGTTATCAACGATGACATCTTCAGACATGCAAGGCCATGTTGTTGATAAGAAAAATTCACTAACAGGATCTTCACAAGCACCAAATGGTAGCTGCCCTAATTCATGGATACCAATTTCACCTAACAACAAATCAAAATCTAAAAGAAAATAAATAAACCAATAATTTTTATTTGATTAACAAAAATTAAATTAATTGATTACCAGGTGGTTGTTGGGGCCAAATAAATTCTGTCCAATCATGCAACACAAATGTAAAACGAACAGAAACTGATACAGGAGCATTTAATCGAGGACTCGCCTAATTAATTCACAAAAGTCGATTAAAAATTTATATAATTAACGTATTATGTATCAATTAACTTACTAATTTCGCTTTAAAAATATCTAGTAATCCAGACAAATGATTGGCTTTTTGTGGTGATTTTTGTAAATGAACCATTTCAAAATTTGTTCGAATTCCGCCACCTTCACAAATCCCTAAATAATAAGACTCATTGACATGATGAACTTGAACAAAGAATGGAATAGAACTAAATCAAAAAATAAATAAATAAATAGTATTATTTTTATAATAAATAAAATAAAATAAAAATTATTTTAAAAAAATTTACCAATTGCTATTATTTACAGCAACACATAATGAACTAATCAATAACTTCACTTTGCTTTCACTGGCAATGGCGTCCATATAAACTGTTGGGGTGAGAACAACAAATTCACGTAAGCCGTACCAACGAGATAAGCAATGAGCACGAAAAGGAAAATCATTCTCCATTGACATTATATCTTCCAAAGCTTGAGGTAACGGGTCTAAGGAAGATAATAAAAATTCCGTTACAAAATGTTTAAGTTTTAAATGATAAACTATTTTTTTGAGAGTACCTTCTCCCGAATTTTCAACAGTTGCTTCGTTTTGACTGTTGTCTTCTAATTCTAAACAGTGGTGAGTAATGTTAAATCGTGTGTCTGCAAATGTAAGTGTATCCATGCGCTTTTTCCAAGACCCATTGCATATGTCACCCTGACGAGATAATTTTTTGTTTTAATTTATTCCAACTTAATTAAATATTCAATAACTTATTTAAAATTTACTCTTTTTAATGACACTCCACGTTGAGGATTTGTAAGTTGCCATTCGTGAATGACTTCCTCTATGCGAGCAATAAATCTAAAATAACACAAAATTTGACTTATTTTGAGTTCAAAACAAAAACACGTTTTAAATTTATATTTACCTTTCCCATTCTGTTGCAGTTGTAAAATCAGTAATTTCAAATATTTCTTCATCCTAAAAGTACATGATATTAATTTTAAAGTTTAAAGAAATCAATAAAAAAGCTACTAATTATCAACAACATTATTACGTACCTCTTCAGACGCCATCTTATTAAACCCATAATGCAATTCGCGTTTTGAAAAATGGCAGCCTCCAGTGAAGAGAATTTTGACCCGGGTGCGGCGATTTACGGCAACTTTATTAATTATTATTCGTTTAATCCTGCTCAAAACAGAACTAGAAATATTCCCGACACACTTATAAATGATTTACAAATATCAATAAAAAATAATGTCACTTGTTTAGATGTCGGTTGCAATTCTGGGGTGAGTGACTTACAAGTTAGAAAAACTGTTTCGCATTTTTAAATTAATTCCATACTTTTTCATTTTTCTCATAGGAATTAACTATGGAACTTTACCGCCATCTCACCTCAAATCAACATGAAAACAACATTCAATTTCTAGGATTGGATTTGGATCCGATATTAATCGAACGGTGTGTCGATTCTAACAAATTCCCTAAAAATATCACTTTTAAGGAATTAAATTTCATGGATGGTGAACATCGAGATTATTATTTAGCAGACTTTTTAAAGAGACACAACTCAACTAAATTCAATCTAACATTTGCATTTTCGGTATCTATGTGGATACATATAAATTACGGAGATGATGGATTACGTGACTTTTTAAACCAAATATCAAAATGGACACAATTTCTTCTTATAGAACCACAACCTTGGAAATGTTATCGATTAGCAGCAAGACGACTAAAGCGATCAAATGTACAAGAAAGTGAAGAATTTCAAACGAAAATAAACCGCCTAAAAATGAGAGAAAACATAGAACAAAAAATAATCGTTCATTTAACTGAAAATTGTCAATTAAAACAAATAAATGAATTCGATAAAACAAAATGGAATAGGCGAATACTTTTATTTGAATCAAACAAATAACAAATTGGACCAAACTAAAATCATTTATAATAAAAAAAAAGGTTTTAAGCAATTACTTTGTAACTAATTAACCACTTATTTATCAGAAGGAGGTGGTGCTGGTTGTTGTTGTGGTTGTTGTTGTTGTTGGTCTTGTAACTTTTTAATAAATTCTTCATCTTGCATCGACAATTGCGTCAGCTTCTTTCCGATTCTCTCATGAACATCTAAATATTTCGCTACACATCGATCGAGACAGACTGATTCACCTTTTGATAAATCAGCTTCTCGATATTTAGGTGGAATACATTTTCGATGACACGCGTTTGTCATTCTGTTATACATATCCGACATCATTTCAATTTCTAATTCTGCAACTAACTGCATTTTATCTGGATCTAAATTCATATTGGCCGCCATAACGGGATTCTGAAATTTAAAGAAAAATTATTTAAATTTTAATGAATTTATTTTATTTTTAAGTTATACTTTAATTTGTTCTTTTTATTTCGCGTATTTTCTAGAACTCGGTTCGTATTCTCCAAAGTTTGATTTTCTAATTCGTTCTCTCACTTTCATAGCCTCATAACGATGTCTATCGATGGAGTTTTTCGCCAACCAAAATGCATATACACCTCCAGCAACTGTAATAGACCTAAAACGAACAGGAAAGAGTGATATTAGGTTTAGAGATCGAGTGCACGCATGCACGTGGTTGCGAAAATGAAGTATGAAAAGAAATTATCGCATGTAACTTTAGTTTTCTTTTATAACCTTTTTATACTAGATTGTTTAAAACTTACCAAGCAATGTTAATTTTTACTAATCTGCTACGCAATGGCATCAACACGGACAAAGAATTGAAAGTAAAATTTCGATGTACTTCTGCTACCTTGTGCTTTATCGATGTTTTTTTATCGAATAACATTACTTGTATTGTTCGATGCTTCTAAAATCGATTTTTAACATGGATATTATAAACATTTATTTTTTTAATGCTTTCTTAAACATGCGCACCTAAACTATAAATAAACAGATCATTAATTAAAATACATTTTCAATTACTTTATGGTTATTATTGTTAAAAAAAATTAAAATTTTATGTAGATGTGTTATCGAATAATACAAAATCGTAATTGTTTGTAAATATCGATACTGTCAAATCAACTCCATCTACCGTTGAAACTTCCAAGCTAAACTTTCTTATCTCATGAATAAACAGTGGAATAATCGAAACAGGTACTTATTTATTCACATTTTAAATATTTATACAAAAGTTGATGAAAAAGGAGGGCAACAAAAAAAATGGTAAAGGAGTACCATATCAGAGAATTGTTTGAGGCACATCTGCACCTTGTTTTGAATAATCATCAATATACCCCTAGATCTTTCAATTCTTTTCTACCACAAACATATCAAATTACATTGAAAAAATGGCACCAAATTTTATCGACAAAATTTCATTTTTCAATGTTCATTTCATGTCTATCTACACACAATCAATAAACTGACAATACAATTTTTAAGGATATTTCCATAACCATTAAAAAATTATTGTTTTCCATCAATCATCAATTTCATTTTCCATTCACAACCACAAACAAGGCTAGCTCACCTATAAAAAGAGTGAAAGTTTGGAATTTCTACAAAAATATTCTAAATTACAATATTATAATACCATAGTAGAAAACTTGCAGATAACTCTATCAATATTAATATATTTGTAAGGAATGTTACTCGATTTTTTTCTTTTATAATTACAATTATTCAGTTGATTTGATCCAAAGATAATTTGGAAATACAAAACACTACCAATCTACACTTCTAGAAATATTTCTATAATAAAAATACCTGCTTAGTTTCCTAAAAATACTCATTAATTATAACAAGAATATTTTTACACCATTACACATAAATTTTTTTGATTCTTATAATATTTATATTCAAATTATTAATAAAAATTATAAAAATAAAATCCAAACAGATGATGACATAAATTCTATTTCTTTTTTCATTTATTTACTATTTTCTTTTCTTCTTTTTTTAAATATCTTAATATTTGGACCCTTGTTTAATAAAATCCACTCAAGAGATGAACAATTATGTGCTGCATAGAAGAAGAAGGCTTCTGAGTTCAAAGTTAAACAAAAATTACAATTAAAAAAATCAAATTTAAATAAATGTATAAAAATTGTCTTCTTTCTTCAGTGCATCGAATTTTTATAAAATGTGCTGTGAACAGGTAAACGGTATCTGGGTAGAGACACGGTACTCGCTCCACTTTCGTCTGATGTATATCCATGTCCATCGGTATCTGGTGATGTTTGGCCCCATTCACCGTTTACATTTCCATTTGTGTGAGTATAATTAAGTGAAGGTCGGTATACATTTGGAAACCAACCATCTGGTGAGAGAGATTCGTCAGAATCGCCCGTTGTTACCGGATATCGGAACGGTTTTGATTGGATATTTTTTTGTGCCGCTTCACGGA
The DNA here is from genome assembly GCA_034687075.1 of Geophilus carpophagus. NCBI lineage: Eukaryota > Metazoa > Arthropoda > Chilopoda > Geophilomorpha > Geophilidae > Geophilus > Geophilus carpophagus. The sequence continues at coordinate 5,337 of JAQFZN010000823.1, read as the reverse complement.
ATTCCTTGGACAGAGTACGTGCTGTGAGACTATGTACCTAAAAATATTTTAAAATAAAATTAATATTAAGAATTCAAATATTTTATACAATTTGGTTTTTTAAAAAAATAAATAATAAATAATAAATAAAAGAACAGATCAAATAAAATTTTTATTAGTTTGTTAGTAATTAAACAATATTAAACAGAAACAAATTAGTAAATGCGTTATAACATGAGATTGTTATTTAAAAAAAGTAATAAAAATAAATAAGTCATTTGAGAAAAACATATTCGAAGCAGTCAGGTGTACACTTAGCACAAAAGATAAACCCATAAACAAAAGAAAATTTAAATAAACAAATATCAGTGTCTAAATTTAAAAATTAAATTCCAAACCAAAAAAATTCATGTTAACGTATAAATTTCTTATATTACGATCTAACCCTTTTAACATTTGTAGATGATTTATCCCTTTCATTCTCTAAATTACTCTCCCTCTCAAATTTTTGGAACAACTGTTGCACCACAGTAGATTGAGCTCGTGTTTCCTGCTGGTTCTCGTCTTCATCATTTGTTGTTACCTCTCTTTTAGTGAAACCTCTTGTCAATGAACCTTTATCCAATATAACGATATTTCTCGCTTCCATTACAGGATTATCATCATTTGAATTCTAAATTTCAAATAAAAACAATTAATCACATAAAAATTATAAAAATCAATAATAATTTTAAAAATACTTGAGGGAAAATATCCACAACTGAGATAACATTTTTCTTTCTTTCAAGAGTTGATGTTTGAGATGCACTTCCTTTAAGTCCTTCTTGATACTTGGAAACCATCTGTTTAACATTTGGCAAATTTGGCACCTCTTCGCGTACATTTCGATTGGACACGAACACGTTATCAGTGCTCGGAGGACGGTATAAACAAGACACGCTCGTTGATAATTTTTTCGACAAGGAAGTTGAGTGTGAAAACGACTTGAATGTCTTATGGCCGTCGACATTCAGTCTCTCTAATGACCCAGTTCTTAATCCTGGATTTTGCAGAGAAGTCCACTTATTTGACTCATCATTGGTTGGACTGAACAAATTTGAAGTTCCACTTGGAGTATGCCAAGAACTTCTGTCTGAATAAGATCTCTGCACACGTTTTGAGTTATTCAAATCTAATGTCTTCTGAAGTCGATTTACTTGAGTTTCCACTAATGATAGCTATAATTTAAAATATTTAACATTTTTGATTTAGTTTTTTTCTAATTTCTTGTACCTGATTTTCATTGTGGATAACTTGGGCAGCTGCATAAACCACTTTGTCTTCTAAATCACAAATATGTCTTGTAGAAGTGGTATCTTGAATTTGCTCAACTTGTGATTCCAAATCTGAAACTTTGTCTTCAAGACAACTCATTTTCCCAGCTCTAACATACATCTGAACCATAATATTTAATTAGTTTTAATCAAATTTTATTATTTAGTATTTTTATTTACCGTTTCTTCGACCACATTTAATGAATTTCTAGTTCCGGTATCAACAGTAATGCTATTTGAATGCATTTCTCCACTCAAATTTCCATTTTCATTAATAAAATAATCACGTCTATATCTAAAAAAATAAGGAAAAAGATAAATTACTTCTTTAATTAAAAAAACTTAATACAAAATTCTAGTTCTAGATAGTTAGATAAATTAGTTTCATAAGAATCCCAAAAATCCAACACCAAAAACCCTTAAAAAATTTACTCTTTAGATTCATTTTCCATGTTAGTGTTGTCAGTATCACTTTCAGCAACCCTATCAAAAAACCTGCCATCAATCTCAAAATTTAATAACTCAAATCAATTCAGAAAACTCTTTCTAGTAACTAAATACTAAAGAAAAAAAAAATTTTACCTAGATAAATCTGTACTTTTTCCATCGAATTCATCATCAACTTGTATTGATGGAACTTGAGCAACTGGTCGCAGAGAAGATAAACCGTTTTTACTCGACTGTGCCCTTTTCACAAGATTTTCAGGACTGTAAGGGTTATTCGGAATAACTCCCGTAGGATTCAACCATTTCTTATGTTCCCTCTCAGCTATGGAGCCGGCATATAAGTCTCTATTAACATTAATTACATCTTGTGCTGTCGATATCACGTCCAGTGCTTGACCTGTTACTTGGCGAATTGCAGTTGATGCATTTTCCTAATTTAAAAAAAATTAATAATTAAAGTAAATTTAAATTTATTTAAAATAAAATATATTGTACAAACAAAATTAAACAGAAAAACAAAAAATAAACAGTAGATCCAAAATGGAAACTACCTCTACAGTTTTAACGTGTAATGCATCTCTTTGTAATTCAGCTTGTCTTTCTTCCCACGTTCGTTGCTGAAACTGAACTTCCAACCTTGTGATAGTGTTGTCAACTTTATCCAACTGACGGGACAGTTCAGATAACTGCCCAATGTCAAGTTAGGGAGAAGAGAGTGTTAGAAAAAGGATAAAATTTGCGACAAATTGTTAGTGACACAAATAACACCACGACAAAACATGTTAGTGATATTAAATCAAATAATTACTCATTTGTTTCGCATTTTTACCTGATTTGTTGATGCAAGCATTTTTTCAGCTTCTATGTGCACTTGATCTTGAGTGTTATTAACTCTTTTAGTTAAAGAGTGAACTTCAGGTTTTTTCATTTCAACTATAAACAAATTTATTTATTTATACAAACAAAATAAAAAATATAAATTAAGTTTCATACGTACCAACATTGAGGTAGGCACTGGACGTGGATTGACCAAGACGATTACTGGCCACAGCCAATAATTCAGATCCACTTGACTCCAATGAGACTGATAATAACTCCAAAGTCCAGGAACCAGAACCATGATTCACTGCAAATTAATCAAAACCAAAGTATTAGTTTATAATTGTAATTTCTTCATAAATATATTATTATTTAAACTTACTTATGTTTACATAAACATGAGGAAGAAGTTCTTGTCCTTCCAAATACCATTTCATTTGAGGCTCAGGAACCCCATATACTTTACAGGTAAAAATTGCCGCATTCCCCTCTACGATTTCTACATCTTGAAGCTGTTGAATAAATTCTGGAATACTGGTGCGTAATGGTTCTGCTGAAGGACGAATAAATTTCGGAGGTGAATGCAATACAAATGGCACATCTGTTGTTGTTGTTGAATTTTTATTTTTCCGTGGCATTGGCGTTGGTTTTGGACTTGGAGTTAGTCGTGAATCTTTATTTAGATCATTTAAAACCGTATTGTCATTTTTATCATCTTTTCTAACAAATAGCTTTCTTTTCTTCCCTATTTTCGGAGAATCTTGAAAACCGAGTTCAGAATCGGTATCACTAGTCGACACATCCAACGAATCGTCCGAATTTTTTTCCGACAGATCGGACAACTCATCAATATCCCTATATAAACAAAAATATTAAAATAAAATTTTTAATCTTTCAATTTTTACTCATGTCATCATACTTGCTGCCAATTCGAGTGCGTATCAACCGATCTTCCGGATTAGGAATGAGCATCGGAACCGGTTCATCGCATACAACAATTCTTCCTCTAACATTTCCATAAGGTGAAGCAGAAGTCTTCTTTCTAAACCGCCAATTATCTTCCCACGATTCCACATCAGACACCAATATCGATACATCTTTCTTTTGCCCTTCCTCATCATCAGTTGCATCCACAACATCAACACCGAGTTCTGGGAAAGGAACCTTTTTACCCTCTTCAAAATTCAATTCCGTGTAGAAAAAGTCCAAATCGGCAAGTCCTGAATCTCTCGCTGTCGTTTTAGTAATTATTGGTTCCGTAACCCTTTTATTCGTAAATGGTTTATCGCGAGTCGTGGTCGTTTCAATTTCCGATTCGGAGTCTTCGATTGTAGTCGTAATCTCCTCGATCTGTTCTTCTATCTAATATCCGTCAATTACAACCATTAAAATGATTATTATTTTCAAATAAAATTAATTTTTACCGTATAAGACACTGGTCTAAGTGTATTTTTATCAGCCCAACTAAAATCATCTCCTGCACTTTCAGTTCCTGCATCGCTCTCTGATCCATCTTCATTAGTATTTGACTGAACTCCTTTATTTACAAATACTGGAAGTAATAAAATTAATTTAATATTAAAAAATGGTGTTTTAAAAAATTTACTCTGTGTTTGTATATTTTTATCATCCTTCAATGGAGTTGTAGGAGACATCGATGTGAGCGGGGAAGTGGGAGTTTGTGGTGTTATTGGTGTCACCAATTCACTCTCCACTTCAATTTGTTTTTTTGATATGTTTGATAAATTTTTCCTTTGATGTTGCTCGATCACCTAGATATATTAATAACAATCACAACATTATAATTAACCTACATTTTATATCAGTCGAGGATAAACCTGATTGAGCACAGCAGTCGCCAATATGTCTTCGTACGACTGAGAGTAAAGCGAGTCAGTCCACTCGTTCTCCATAGGATATAGTATATCGCTAGTACTCATACAATCCTTGAAAAAAAAAATCAAGTTTGGATTTTTTTATAGTTGAAAATTGAGGAAAATATTACTTACATCCATGCAAGGCAGTTGAGTGACTTCTTCTAGTACTTCATCAACAATTTCCTTGAGTTTGGTATGTGCACAGGTGGGTGTTGAACCCTCACTCAAAGGTTGATCTAAAAACAGATTTTTTTTGTTTTAATGGTTAGTTTTTCCTGAAATTTAAAAAATTGACGAAATATTATTTTTAAAATTTTTTCCTTCTTTTATAAAATTAAAATTTTTAAATTTCTATTAAATAAAATCAATATTTATCAAAAATAAAAAAATTTAAAAAATAAAAATAAAAAATTCACCAAAAACTAATTATTTCATACAAAATATAAAAAATCAAAACACTTGGTTAATATGAAAAGTTAGTACTTGTTAACTCAAAACTTACTAGAAATTGCCATGTGTAAAGAAAAGCCAAGTTGTGTTAAAGCCTCACTCAACCTGCCCTGATAAGTATTCACCATTCTATCATCTGTAAAATTAGTTTCAGTTAAAGAAAAAAATATTAACTTAAGTAAAAATCTATATTCATAGAATCTATAATAACAAAAAACAAAAGCAACACAACCAAATCATGCAATACCGAAGAAAAAATTTAAAAACTTACACAACCCACCACCAAAAGGAGAGGAAAAAGGAGGTTGTTCAAGAGCCAACTGGAAACTGCATACTATGAGCGTAACTCTTTGCTGCCGAATAAGCAAGCCTAGAATTAAATCACCAAGCGACACATAGTTAAATATAGGACAGGAAAACCTTCCAAATCATAAATATTTTCATAATAAAAA
>JAQFZN010000822.1:0-22382 GCA_034687075.1 Geophilus carpophagus | reverse complement strand
AAGTAAGCAGATCATCTTCTGCGATGCTATCTACTACAGTTTTTAAATATGTAGCCATATAGGTAAATTATTTTGAAGAATCTATGCGCGAGATGGAAAGTGATAAATTCCCGCTTAAAATCCAAAAAATGGCGCATCAACTCATGAGTTTTCGAGTCTGATTTAAAATATTCATTTTAAATTTTTTTAAAGAGATTAAAAAAAATTGAATAAACTTTGTTTTAAAATATAAGATTTATTAAATTGTTGATTAAAAAAATTATTTAAAAAGAGGTTAATTTGTTTTTATTAATGATCATCGCTAGATGTCGCATATACATTGATACTCGCACCTACAATTAGAATCCGACTTCTTGAATGTTAGTTTCTGTGTTATACTTTTCGTTTAAAAATCAAAAAAATGCATCCAGACTTATCACCTCATCTTCATACTGAAGAATGCAGTAAACTAATAAGAGCCCTTCAAGAATGTCATGAACATGTAAGCATCGAGTTGTGAATCACATTCTTATTATATAAACATCTTATAAAGATTTTCGATTTTTTTAACAGAATAAATTTTATAAATTTCTCGGCGCTTGCAATTCAGTAGAGAGTAAATTATTAAAATGTCTTAAAATGGAGGTGAGTGGTACAACATTTATTTTTTTTGCTACTGTTGATTAATACTTTTTTGTCTCAAACACAGAGGTTGGAGAGACGGCGAAAAAATATAATAAATGCTAAAATAATGAATGAGAGAGTACGACGAGAACATAAAAACATTTAGATGTATTTTAAAGTATTATGTAAATACACGTTTATATTGGATCAATTTTATTTCTTTTTACGCTTTCATCGTTAAACATTGATTGACAACTTCAAGTAATTGAGAATTTTCCAAAGCTGCTGCAACTCTTTCTTTGTCTGCTAATTGCTTATTAACTGAAAATAATTATTATTTTATAAATTGTTCCATATAAAAGAAAATACAACAGAAAACCGCATTTTAATCCTTCAGTCCTATTACTTGATATAAACACTTACATAAGTGTATAAACCTAAATTAGACCCCCAAAAGCGAAAGGCAACATTTACTTATCTACGTATATAAAGGATTAAAATACATTGTTTCCATGTTATTTTAGTGCTTATTTCCTTACCAGCTTCCTCCGAAATATGTGTACCAGGAGAAATTAAAACATCAATCTGAAACAATTAAATATTTATATAACAAATAAACTAAATAGTGCATCTGCGTATCAAACTTTAAATCTCTCCGGTAAAGAACGCAATAATTTCACTTTCAATGACAATCCAATTAATGTTGCCATACTACAATGAGGAATCGTTGGTGTAAATTCGATTTTTACTTCACTTTCGTCATCATTAACCTGCGATAAATAAATAAATATAAAAATAGTAATAGCTTCGTCTTGATGATAGCTTTTGTTGTGGGGGGTGAATGATTTTACTTACGTGACAATTAATTTCTTCTACCACCCTGAGTTCTTCAAGGGTTAAAGGATGCTCTGGGTCATTTATAAATCGTACCATATTTACAAAAAGTTAAGTTCTTATATTAAAAAAATTTAAATCATATAAAACATTAAAAAGGATATCAAATATTTCACGAGCGTCAATCTTATCTACTATATCATCATTTTCTTCCTCAGAGCTAATTACCCTATCTTTCAGTTTTTCATGAATTTCAGGGTTTAAATTTTGTATTTCTGACATGACGAGTAAACGCTGCGCCACAGGTTTAATGACGTCTTCTGTTTAAATTTCAATAGTTGCCATATTTAGGTCGAGTAAAAGTCAGATTTGAAGCGCCATCTAGTGCTGATTTGTGTTTATAAAAATACGTTTTTGCTACTTTATTTTATTCCTGTCTTCTTGTCTGGTAGGAAAATCATTAGAAATGATTGAAAAAGGAAAATCAATCAGATGAGTAGGTTTTTAAAATGGCTACAGAGTCAACAGAAGAAATCAAACCGGTCGAAAGAATTTTAGATAAAGCTCAGGTATAATTTTCCACAAATAAGTGGACTTAAACATAACTAAAACAAGCAATGTTTACATTTTTAGGCTATTGTTGACCGACTCTACAATTTAAAGAATCATTATTTTGACGATCATGATATAACTGATGCTTCTAAAAAGAACGAAGATGTTGCCTTATTACTACAAAAAACACTGAGCGAATTGGAGGAAATGAGAAGTAAAAAAAGAGAAAAATTTAAATTATAATTGTATAAACTCATTTATTTATAATCATGAATATTTTTTAAGACCCATGTGAGTCTGAAAATAAGGCGAAATTTTTATTATTGAGAGGACAAGCATTAAATGCAACGTCTGAGTTTAATGAAGATGCCTTACGTGATTTGGAAAAGGCCGTGAAACTTGACCCAAAATTGGTTGATGCATGGAATGAATTAGGAGAGTGTTATTGGAAAAAAGGTGATATGGAATCTGCGAAAAACTGTTTCAATGGCGCTCTGAGTAAAGTATGTAGATGTTACATGCTTTTACAATCTGTACTTAAACTTAAATTATTTTGACATTTTTAGGAGAAACACAAAGTATCTCTTCGACAGTTATCGATGGTTTTACGACAGCTGAAAGTGGACGAAAAAGACAAAATAAAAACAATAGAAGACAGTGTTAATAAAGCAAAAGAAGCTGTGTTACTAGATCCTAACGATGGGACATCATGGTGTAAGTTTACCTTTTTCTACCTAGAATAAGGTAAAGATAAATTAATAACTGATTACGTCAACTAACTTAGGTATTCTTGGAAATGCCTATCTAACATTATTTTTCTCAAGTACTCAAAATCCAAAATTGCTAAAACAAGCAATGATTTCATACTCTCATGCTGTAAGTGTAAACTAAAATATTTAACAGTCATACATCTAAAATGTCAAATTGTAGGAGAAAGACAAAAGTGCTGTAAATAATCCTGATCTTCACTACAACAGAGCTGTTGTAAGTGAGATGCTATTGATATTTTAATTTTTTTCTGTTTAAATGTTTTTCTATTGTAGATTTGGAAATATGAAGAAGAATATCAAAAAGCATTGGAAGGTTTTGCTCGTGCATCAGCTTTAGATCCACTTTGGAGCATACCTCAAGAAAAAGAAGCTAATCTGTTGCAATATTTACTTAAAGTGCAAAATCTTATTTTATATAAAGTAAAGCTATGATAATTATAGTCTTGTCATTATTTATAACAATTTAATGTTTATATGTGTAGGGACAACTTAAAGCTAGGCGCCTTCATTCTATTATGCAATCGCTTAATGAATCTCATTTAGGACCTTACAAAGGTGGTTCTTACACTTCTACTGGGGGAAAATCTGTCGAGTTAAAATTAGTTGATTTTGATGATTTGAATGAGGGAATAAATTTAAATAAAGTTGTTTTAGGCAAAGTTATTTGTAATGTTGTAGGAGAGGAGCCAGTTCCATTGTGAGTACATTTATCCAATTTTTAATTCTTAAATTTGAATTATAACTGACATTTTTACATCTTTTATAGTACATTTTGTCTTATCGACAAAAAAAATGTTTGCTGGTCTGTAACTGTTTATAACATTGCTCAAGGAAAGGGTGTTATAATTGGAGATTCTGTGGCCATTCCAGAACCTTTTGTTCAACAAACCAAAGTTCAATATAAAGAGAAGGTGAAAAACAATCGTGTTTTAATTTAAAAATAAAATAACATTTGGATTTATTTTCAGGATATTAACTATTGGAATATCCGTGTTGATACGCCTTTGGTTTTAGTAGTAAATGGGAAAAAACTTCAAATTGATAAGCAAGCCATGACTGAAATTGCAGTTAGCATCGTCAACAATTAAATATTTTTATTTTATATCTTTTTTTTTATTTTTTTTTAAAAACATTGTTACTTCTATCACTAACCAGATTTTTTTAAAACTTTTAAAACTAAATGAAAAAACGTAGTCAGATTTTCTTGCATATACATCAATTCTATAGTATAACTTATTTTATTGGAGATGGATTTTCATTTGCTTTGTATACAAATATTGGTGCTGTGTCAATAAATTGAATTTTTCATAGACTGAGGAATTTTAGTTTGTATACAGTGACAATATATATATCCTCCTTTTTTTGCTCTTAAAATCATTGCATTATTTTTTCTATCATTCAAGTTAAATATTGAAATTAAATTATGTAAAATTTTGTTCTTAAAGCAATGCGAGATTTTAAAGCCCATTATTGGCTATCACATTTTTGGTAACATACAGGCTCTTTCTCTTATATAATATTATTTTATTAGGCACTATTAATTTAACATTCTTTACCATTTAACAATATCAGCAATTAAATATTTCCATTTACAATGTGAAAAAATAAAAATATTTAGATCATAAAACAAGAACAAATATTTCAAAATATGCATATCAATTTAATCCATCTAACTCTAGATTCGCCTTTTCTAAAGCTTTCAAAGCTTTTGCTTTATATTTTGCAAAATCGGCACCAAAAAAATTAACATCCTCTTTAGAAGGTTCTGGGTCGGAATCTTCATCTGAAGACTCAAATTTACTTAAGTGCGTGCACTCGAGCAAATCACTAATACCTTCATCATAATCTTCCCAAGGATCTATTAATGCGAAATATCAGTAAGTCAGTGTTGTCAGGTTAAGTTAAGTATCTTATAAATACCTCCATGTTCAGAACCAGACTCTTCTTCTGGATAATCATTCGCATAATGGTCTTCGGCATTACTATCTTCATCATCTGAGGGTAAGTGTTCTGAAGCATCATCTCTATAGTCAGTAGAAGCTGGATCAAAATATCTTTCAATACTGGAAATATAGTTATTTTAATTAATCACGTAAAATATTCCATCCTAAAAATAAACAAACATTCCTTACCAGAAAGTATGATCTAAAATTAATCCATCCTCGTTAAAATCTGTAGTGTAGTATAAATCGTATACATATGATTCTGATGAAATATCAAGCTTTTCTCGAACCAATTCGGTCCCATTGCAAACAATTGCGCTTTCTGAACATTCCTACAATTATTTTATAAATTTTGTTACTCATTTGAAAATGAAGGTATATAGTAATTCAATCTTTACAACCTTCACAAAGGGAGCATTTTTTAAATCGTCTACTTCATCCTCATTTTCGACATCATATATAGGCAGATTTAAATCCCTTGATTTTTCTTCGGAATCTAATTCAATACCGTCACTTGTTCTATAACTATTGACCAACTTAAACCTAAAATTAATGGATAAAAGGTTTCAATTGTTTCTTTTAAAAGGTTTTATCACACCAATACTAACCGGTTATTTCTCTTAATATTTACATTAGCTTCTCGAGTGCGTTCTAAAATATTAACTATTCGTTCTTTAGGATTTTTACGACTTGATTCTTTCAAGACTGTAGCAATTTGAGGAGTGATAATTTTATCCTGAAAAAAGTAATTAAATTTTATTTGTATAAAATTTTAAAATAAATTTAATTTTTAGATATTATTGAAATAGCAGACGTACTTTGTTTTCAAGGGTACCAGCAAACGTGAAAATGCTTGAAACGTCCTCTCTTGTGTCACTTTTTTCAGCTGAATCAGGAGATAAACAAATTCGTTTACACGCTATAAGTAATGCTTCGGCTGGTAACTCGTCTAAATGTCTTTTGACACGCACCAAAGCCATATTCACGGTGCAGCAATTGTCTGTACTAACCCGACAAATACTAGAGCGTAATGTTACTAACACCACAGCATGAAAGGAATAAATATAAGGTGTCCTATTCCCGCGAGCAATGTGATTGGCTAATGTAATTCAAGGTTGAATGAGACTTTGCTGACAAGGTTGCGCCATACATTAGTTACAATACAGCCACTAGAGGGCGCTCTGTGCTAGTGACGTAGCAAAACTACAGCCTGTTCAGTTGCAAAGCACCATAAGATTGAAATTAAAAGAAATTTGGCATAAATTATAAGTTAATATGTAATATTTTATATAATATATGTGTCTAATAATTTTTTCTAATATGTGTTATAATGTATTATTATTATTATTATTATTTGCAAGTTTAAAGTATTAAAAAACTACGATTCAATTTTTAATTATTTAAATTATTATTTAATTATTTAATTATTTAATTATTTAATTCAATTATTAATGGTACAAATGATTATAAGTGATAAAATATATTACCCATTTATATTCAGTTTTCACTCTGTACACTTTGGCTATTATTAGTGAACTTGCACTGAATATAACTAAGACTTTTTATTATTAGTGGTCACACTTCACAATTTACAAAACAGAATTACTCATTGTAACATTTTCAATTCAGATTTTTGACAATCAATATTGTTTGTTTATAAGCAATTATTTTTTCTTGGTTGCTTGAAACTAACATTGAATTATGAACTATGAAACGTATACTAAATTAACACAAAAGTTATACAGGGTGTCCCACCAAACACCTACCAGGTAAATTATTTTACAAACATGATAATTTAAAAAAAATTTAAATTATCAATGTAAGTAAATGACATGTGAGGAATTCAATAAAGCATGTTAAATTCATGTGACATTGTTGCATCATTGTTTTGCAACTTGTAACTTTTAAACCAACAATGCTAGGCAAAAAATGTCAATTGCAAAGTTGTAGAACACCATTTGTTTTGTACATTGCCACATTAAAAACTTTTTGTTTGTAGGACTTTTTTTTACTTAAAATTCAAAAAAACAAAAAAAATGATTTTTATTATGAGTAATGATTTTTACTACTTCATAATTTGTCCCTCATTACTGATAATGAGACAAATTATGACGTAGTATTATTGATGCTTTATTATAATGAATCACTAATTTGCAACATTAATTTCATAACATGATATAACAAAACAATTACTCTACTCTATTTAAATGACAATAAAAGTATTTGAAGTCGTAACCTAGGTTACCTTTCGTATGAGTTCGAGGTTAGCTTTCAGAAGACAATTTCAGGTCGTCAGCATGTAAAAACAAGACCTAAGTACTTTTCTTATTTTAAAATCGCACATCAGTTAATCTTTTATTTTCAGAAATTCAAAATGAATCGTGGAAACTTATCATTTCTCATTGAACAATTCACATGGGACGAAATTAAAGAATTTTCAGAACATTTTAAAAGTGTTCGAAATTTTTATGGTATGTAGAATAACTTTATACAATATTAGCACATTCTAAAAATAACTAACTATTCATGAGGCAAAAGCCAAGAAGAAGTAGCCATAGATTTAGAAAAGTTGAAACCGACTGAAAAATTCAACAGAACGCTCGTTGTGAATGTAGCACTTTAACAAAAATTAATATGATAAAACTGCGTAAACTTTTCGAGAGATGGATTATGTACACTGACGGAATGTATGAGGAGCAGACTATCTGGAGAACCAGAACAGCAAAACCTAAACGTTGGAAATTTTTAAAATTTTTTGGGTATTAAAATTGTTAAACTTATTAAACTTATTAAACTAAATTAAAATAAAGTTAGAAAAAAATTCTTACATGATGTATCATTCAAAATAGGTAATGCAACTCTTATCAATCGATCATCTCGATCTTTAATAACAAAAATATTTATTTTTTAAATAATAGATTTTAATTTATTAGTTTTAATTAAATCTTACTTCTCACGTCACGACCCCATCCACAAACCTCTGCTTTCCATCCAACTAAATCTACATTGTTTATCGGAAGACAAGCACAAACGCGTTTTTTTTTTCTTAGATAACGCGTTAGGAATTGTCAATTAGGCACCGTCGTAATCAAATCTTTAAGACGCGAATGGACAATCACTACTGGGAGTAAGTGGTCCATGGCCCACCACTGAGGCCTATACGTTTCTACGGCAACACCAATATTGCTAGCGTTTGAAATGTTTCTTCTACAAAGAATTGTTTGTATTATGTTGTGTAAGTAAGTTTAAAAAAGAACGAAATTGAAATGTGCATGGAAACTGCCGTTGATTAATTTACAGATAACAGTGAATGCGGAAACAGAATGTGGAGGTGATCTGGATTTGTTCTCAGACCATTCATCTTATTTAGTATCTTCATCTTTCAGAAAAACTCAAACAAATTGCAAATGGAACATACAAGTTAATAATTAATTAATTAATTTTTAAACATTGATCGATCCTTATTAAAAAATTTACTAAAAGTGTTATGCAGGAAAGCTAACCGAGCAGCTAAACAATTTTATTTTTAGGTTCCATTAGGAAACCAAGTGAAATTTGTTTTAGACAAGTACAGGTATCTTCCAATCATTAAATGTTTGAGAAATTGTTTAACCTAGTTACTTTTTTATAGTTTGTCGGAACCAAATGAATTTTGGAACGTAAAATTGAAATTTCAAGAATTAAATTATGTTATTTAAAAATCATCAGTACGATACTTACCTGTAACAAAACAACCGTTATCTGACATTGAAATCAATACAGCTGAGAGCCTTTACAATTTATTGGAAGATTTACCTGCAGTTGTAAGCATATATGACAATATGGAATAAATTAGTAGTTAAGATTTGAGAGAATTTTGCTATGTACACATACATTTGAATTGGTTATTACTAGGGTTTATATCATCATATCAGAATCTTATCTTTCTTGTGTATGTGGCTTTGTTGTATACATAAAAACAGGAGAAAATAATTTGCAATTTTCATTTTTATTCCCAAAAATAATTTATTATAAAATTAACATTGAAGTCGGGCAAAAATAGTATTCTTTTTCAAGCACAAAATGTACAAATTTTGTTTTATAGCCTTATCAGTCAGAGGAGCTTGAAAACACCAATTAAACCCAAACCATAATAAACATTTATTGAAATTTAAAAATAATCCTTACGACAAAAATATGTATATAATTAAAAAAAAAAATTTACACATAGAACATTTCAGCACCCAATAAATATAGTTTTATTTACATTGAGCAGTCTTCTTTTTGACTAAAAATGAGTTTCAATTCAGTATGCACAACTACGTGCTTATGTACCACAGTGCCCTTTACAGACCAGCTGCATTTCGAAAGAGTACTCGTGAAATTCTTTTGCCAGGAAGAAAAGTTTCTGCATCATTTGTGTAAATCACTGTCACTGATGGATTACTACGAGACTCATCAAATGTTATTGTGAAGCAAACTTCAAACGTAAAACTGAAACATATAAAAATAAATTTTATTGTACCAAATAAATTTTTAAAAATAAATCATAATTACTAAACTTACCATGGTGTTGGAGCATGCCTGTCTTTAGGACAACCCCTAATATCCGGCATATTTTGCAACAAGAGCTCATTACATTTTGTCTGCATTTTGTGTGATGTCTGGAATAGAGTCAATCAAGGAATCGTGAGTTTTGATGTTTACATAGTCAACCTCTGAATAATCCCAAAAACAAAATAATATTAATATTAAAATTCAATTAAATTAATACTCAAAGTGCTTAAACTTACACTAATAAAAGTACTACTCCATAATCATCATTCAATTTTAATAATTGCTGAACTACTATGTCCAGCTAAAAGATTACGAATGTGACAACAAAAATCTTGCTGAATGATCACGGAAGTGATTCAGAATCAGGAAAACAAAAGTGCAATGCAGGACAAGCCCATGGATCAGATCCACAAATCTAAAAAATGTACATACGTATGCATATATAATTATATAATCTTTCAATGGAATTGGATATTATTTGAAACTTACTTCCATGGGATAACTAAGTTTTACATATGGATCATATCCAACATTTGATTCCCTGTAACGTAAATTAATAACAAGAACACTGTCAAATAATCGCGGTGCTGTAGGATCAGAAAGACGAGACCGGTCGACTTTTATCGATGAAGCCTATTAGAAATTCAAATAAAATCAAAATTAATGTAAATGCACGTATAAAAAATTAAAAATAACATACCCGACTCACTGTACACATGTATATAATTCTTTTTTCGAGTTCGTTAGCACTTATCTTGTCACTGTCGTCTGAATCGTCAACTTCACTAAATCTATGAACATTAGCACTTGAAAATGAGCGACTGATGATTTCTCGTACTGTCACACTCCTAAATCAACTTTAAATTACTTCAAATGTTTTGATAGAATCTGGTTAATTTAAAATAAGATACCTCTTAATCCATGGTGAGATTTGCACCAGCACAAAACCAGCATGACCGTTAAAGCAGGAAATGAAAAATTTAAAAAGAAGCCTGGCATGAAAAAGCGATAAATTAATTTTGAATTGTGCCGCTAGAGGACGCTAGGAAACAGACTTCCCTATTAGTGTATATAAGTGTTGTGAAATTGGTTATTTGTGGGTGATTTGGCTATAATATAAATGGGTAATATATTTT
Organism: Geophilus carpophagus; assembly: GCA_034687075.1. NCBI lineage: Eukaryota > Metazoa > Arthropoda > Chilopoda > Geophilomorpha > Geophilidae > Geophilus > Geophilus carpophagus. The sequence continues at coordinate 12,008 of JAQFZN010000822.1, read as the reverse complement.
ATCACTTATAATCATTTGTACCATTAATAAATATAATGACCCATTTGGTGTTCCATATTTTAAAATTTGAAATTAAATTATTTACCAATGATCGGTTTGTATTCGAAAAAAGCTTGTCTAAGTAGATGGCATTCATTAAGAACAGACATATCTTTGGACAATAGCATTCCTTTGGAGACTTTTTGTGCTAAATAATTAAACATTAAATTGTATGTAAAATGTTAAGGTAATAATAAAAATTGACAAAATTTACTATTTTAAAATATTCACTGCATTATGCAATCTCATAAATCTGCTGGAATTCCAGCACATAATTGCTTATCTTTAAATTGTTCAGCTTTGGAATAATATCTAGCATTATTCTGGCATATTTATATAGCTTCTTTTTTACCAAAATAATACAGAGTTCAAGCAAAAACTCACATCAGCACCACAATGTTATATTATCACAGAATACTATACTTGTAGCAGTCTGTGCTATTATGCCCAAGATTGAATGAGACTTGCTAAATAAAATTTAAATTTAAATCAATGTTTTTATTTTATTAAAACTAATAAAAATAAATCTATATGAAATTACTTACAAATTTAATTTTTGTCTATTGCAAAGCATAGTTTACAACACCTGAAATGCATGTATATCACTTGATCAAAGCAACTTGTGAGAAATTGTGTGTTTGCTACGTCACATAACAATAGAACCTTATCAGCCAATCACAGCAAAGTCTCATTCAACCTTGAATGTAATTTATGTGTGACTTAAAATCCTTGTGTTATAGTATGCTCATAGTTAAACACTATGGTATGCTTACATTGTTAAGAAATTACGTCAAATACAGAGATTTTATAAAACAGCGAACTCAAGTGGCAAATTACTAAAGTAAAGCAATGACGCTATTGCACTCAGCATTTGCTAAACATCGCTATTAAACTTGTATAAAATTTCACGTGGTCGACAAAGATGCTTATTAGAAGTGCTCATTTGCTTCCTCGTTTGTTTTCAAATGAATCTCCGGTAATTTGTGAATTTTTTTATCATGCTTAGTAATGTTAAAAAAAAAATCTGTTTTATTTAGATCGTATTATCACTTCAAACACGAAGTTTTCATCACTTGAAGACACTAAATACACAAACATTTATCGTTCTAAATAAACGACAAAGCAAATTAATAAAGAACTATTATTTACGATGGAATAGCACATCGTCATCCGTGGAAAATCATGTCTCTCATGAATCAATTGGAGAAACACCGGTAAATGTGCTGAAAAAATAGTTTGAGTAATTTTGTAATTTTTTAGTATTTTTTATTTTTATGAAAAGATTAATTTAAGTGCAGACATAATTATTACAAACAATGTTGCACCACCTGAATTGTTGCTAAAAACAGATGAAAATTCAGTTGCAACTCCAATATCGCCACAACTCGATGTGAATTCCTCAGTTGGATCACAGGCACCGATATCCTCAGGGATCGAAGCAACATCTTCAATTGCTTCAGATACACCGATTCCTGGAAAATTTGAGTTTACTGAATTTTCGACACTTCCCGAAGAAGTTACTAAGCATCTTGGTGAACCGTCATTAGTCAGTCAGGGATTAGGGGGCTGGTCACCATCCGGTATAGCCCAAACATTTTTTGACTCAATTCATTGTGGTCTTGATGTTCCTTGGTGGATTAGTATTGCTATAGGTATATTTAATGAATCATGATTTGCTTCTTATTTTAAAACTTACCGTAATTAAATTTTTATTTTTTAGGAACATTTGTAATCAGACTTGTACTGCTTCCTTTAGTTGTGATTTCTCAAAGAAATGCTGCGCATTTTAATAATTACATGCCACAAATGCAAATGCTTCAACATAAAATGACAGAAGCAAGAAAGTGTGGCAATTCGATGATGGGTAAAAATATTAATATGAAGTAATTAATTTTATTTAACATTAAATCTTTTGAATTTGAATTTTAGCTGCGAAGTACGCAAATGAGATGGCATTATTTATGAAAGAAAAAAATTTGAATCCTTTTAAAAATATGTTGGTTCCGATAGCTCAAGTAACATTTCAAAGTAAAATTAATTTTTTAGTTTTGTATATGATTTTAAATATTTTTAGGCTCCTATATTTATTTCGGTGTTTTTTGGCTTACGGTCAATGGCTAATGCACCTATAGAAAGCATGAAAACTGGAGGCGCTTTTTGGTTCACTAATCTTACGGTTACTGATCCTTATTATTTGCTACCTTTGATTACTACTGCAACTCTTTTAATCACAATTGAGGTTAGTAAATCAAACAATTTATTTTCTTAATAATTTCTTAATAATTTTTTTTCAGTTAGGGGCAGACGGAGGAATTCGTGCACAAAATATGAAAATGACTCGTTACATATTACGTGGTTTACCCATTATACTTTTTCCTTTCATAATAAATTTTCCATCAGTACGTTTTGCTAAGTTAGTGTGTAAATTAAACGTGCATTAATCACTCATTTTTGTTTCAGGCTCTTCTCTGTTATTGGGTTACCAGTAATTTTATTTCTTTAGGTCAAGTGGGACTTTTTAAAATACCTGCTGTACGCAAATTTTTTAAAATTGATAATCTCGTACACCACAAACCAGAGACTCTCCCAATGCAACCAAAAGGATTCGTTAAGGATTTTCGAGACAGTAAGTTAATATCATTAATTTTTTGCGAGGAATATTAAGAGGATTGTACAAATTTCATTTAATTTTTAAATCAGCTTGGGATAATAGCAAAATAATGAAGAAATTAGCCGAGCGAGAAGAATTTGATAAGCTTCAATTTCGAAAAGCTGGGCTTGGACCTATTCAAAAAACGTATCCATTTGATCCTACCAAACAAACTGCTAAACCAAGAGACAATAATTAGAAATATTATGTAGCGATTCTGTAAATTGTGTAAATTATTTGTAGTTTGGTTATGAAGTTCTGATGTTTTAAAAAATATATTGAATAAACTTGAAAAGAAATTGAAGACTCTTCTTATATCAGGTTTTATAAACGCCAACATGTTAACCAATAAACAAACATTTACTACGTAAAAATTGCAATTCTTTTGTTAGATTAAATATGTAAATGGTTAATAAATTGCCGGAATAAGTTCCTATCAGTATCGCGAAAAAAAAGTTATTTATGCGAGCAAATGAATCACCTTTTAGCTTAAACGGAAAAAGCCACATCAAAAGCCAAGACGAGGTTCACGAGAAACAGGCACGGACAGAGCTATCGCATCAGTGGAGCAAAGCGAGCAAAATGTCTAATGACAGAAAAATAGCTGAAGGTCTCGAATGTATGAGGCTTGCTGATAAATGGTAAAGCAAATCATAAATTATATCTGAATTGGAAGCTAAATTTTATAAAACGCTTATGCTTTAATTACAATCTTGGATTTTTAAGTCTCTGATAGACATAAATGATTTAGTAGAAAATCAACTTAAATATGTGTATTTCAAAGTGTGCATTACATGATGATTTTTATTGGGTTAGTTTGAAAACATCGCTTTTAAAATGGAAACCCGATTACCTTGGAGCTGCATCAGAATATACAAAAGCAGGTAAATTGTTTTAAATGATTGATTACTACAACGTAATGAAAAAAAATTTACGCATTTTCAAGCCACGAATTTTAAAAATGGAAAAGCCTTACAACAAAGTAAAGACTGTCTCCTGAGAGCTTCAGAATGCTTTCGTCTGAATCAATCGTATCCTTATTTCAATATGAATTAAGAAAAAACATAAACTTTTATTTTCTTTAACATACAAATAGATTTTTTTCAGCCGCAAAGTATGTATGTCATTAATAGAAGGGTATAAGGCAGATTATTATAGTTATTGATAAAACATGAATCAATTTTCAGATCTCTAGAGCAAGCAGCTTTCGTGAGCAAGGACATGGGAGACTTTTTGGAGGCGGCCAATTTAGTGGAAAAAGCATGTAAATCATTCCAAGAACATGGTGTTCCAGATACAGCAGCCTTAACCCTTGATAGAGGTGCAAAGTAAGTTAAGAAAATAAAATGGCGGAAATATTATCGGATTAGTAATTTTATTCACATTTTAATAGAATTATCGAACCCAAACATCCAGAAAGGGCTTTACAATTGTATTTGCGAGCTGCAGAAGTTGTAACAGTAAGTTAAAAGTAAAAGTCAGTTTTTTTTAAAGTGATTATACAATCAAAAATTATATCTTAAATAGTTAGAAGACAGGCCTCGCCAAGTTGCAGAATATCTGAGTAAAGCCATACGCTTACTTCTTAAATTGAAAAGGTTATTTTTTGAAAGGAATGTTATTATTTTTTGAAACTCACATAAGAATTAATTTATTATAGGTTGGATGAAGCTTCTGTAATAATGAAACAAGAACTCGATATGCATATTCAAGCAGATAGCAGAGGAGCTGCTGGTCGAATGGTAGTTGCATTGGTTATTGTCCAGCTTACCCGTGGTGATTACGTCGCTGCTGATAAAGTATTCAGAGAAAATGCAAGGTAAAGGGAATAAATAAGGTAACTTGAAAAAGGTAATGGCAAATAAATCTAATTTGATTTTTTTTTTTAAAACAGTTACGTTGAAAATGATGAAATACAAACGTTGTCAGCTTTGTTAGAAGCGTTTGACCAAGAGGATGCTGAAGCAGCAGCAATAGCTCTCAAAAGTCCATTTTTGAAATACATAGACGTTGAAGTAAAAAATTTGAATTATGAATATAAAAATATAAATAAGCACCATTTTCTTATTGACAGTATGCAAAATTGGCAAGGGATTTGTATGTCCCTTCAAATCCACTGCTTACAGCTGAAGGAAGATCGAAAAGAGCTCCAGTAGCCGAAAACTCCATTGATCATGCAGAAGGAGGAATTAAAGAACCCAGCGAAATTCCGAAAACTCGACATTTGAGTGAGGAACTTGGCAATTTGACTATCACACCAGACGATAAACCACCTAAAGAAAGATCCAAGCCGCCATTGAAACCGTCGTTAACTATCGATGCTGGTGATGAATATTCCGAGGGATTATGTTAATTTATACGAATTTTACAAATTTGTCTTGCTTAGGTGTACTAGATGGAAATTTTTAGAAATTAAGAAATTGTGAAAATTTTTCCTTCCTTTTTTCTATGGCTATGATACTTTTTAAAAATTTCCATTAAGTTATTTACACTGCAAAGTAAAAAAAAATGAGTTACAACTTTGGAGCACAAAGAACAATCTTATAATAATCATAATAGGTATTAAATAATTAAATAATTAGTTTTTAGTTTACTACAATAAGAGGTTTCACAAATAGCAATCATGTCGCTGATTGTTGATTATTTCAATCAATTAATTTAAAAAATTGAAAAAATTCAAATACTGGTTAACCAAACCAGTGGATTCGAAAAATCATAACTATAGCTTTCCACTTGTGGCAATACATAGATGCAAATAGTAAGCGGCAATTGAATACTCAATAATCATGATAACATAATGGCTAGTTTGTAAAACTCTTTAATTTATAGAGCAGTCATGTGAGACTACTTTAGATAATTTGTGCAATAAATCTCAATTATTTGTCTTTTTGATTGTTATATAAGCAATTGTCATTTACTTCATAGTGTATCAAACTCAAAACTTGGTAAAAAAATTCAAGTTTGAAAAAATAAAATTTCAAAAGATATTACTTGCGTATTTAATTCATCTCTCAATTTAATAGCACAGTATCAATAATTTTGTTATACTTTGGAATCTCAACATAATAGTTGTCATTCTTAACCTGAAAATTCATTGTAAGCAAGTGAGGAAGACACAAAACCTCAAATTATTAAAAAATTCGTTGTGTAAAATGTTCGACTTTACTGATGAACAATTTTATCATTACAGTATTCAATAGTTTAATTATAAAGATGTTAAGATGTGCCACTTGCATGTACTTTAAACACTATTTCTGACTTTAAAATGAACTGTGAGCTTCATATTTCACCATCTTCTTGCCATTCAAAAAACTTCATTCTCAATCCCAACTTCCTTTACTCACTTGAAACAAAGTCAATCGACACATACTTGTCGCTGTTTTACTGTGACTACCACCATTCCGTCTTTTCTCAAATTGAGAATTTATTCATTGATCATCACAGTATATCAGTCTGTCAGTTGGGATAAACCTCTGCTTCTAGGTCCAGTGCACAACTGTAATCAAATGTAATCAACTACCACAGTCAGGAAGTGTGAAAACTGGTTCCTGAAAATCAATCAAGATGTACTTACGGAAAATTACTGCTTATTCAAGTTCTTTTGCAGGAACAAATGATATGGGCGAATTTGGGTTGTTGTCCAGTGTATATTTTAAGAAGAAACAAAATAATAATAATTTTGCAACACAAAAGTTTGAAACGATTGTAAAGTTGTACTGCTGTTGTTTATTTTATTTGTGATAATTACTTCACTGCTGTAAAATGTATCGAGAGCAAATGAAATATAAATTGAATTAAACAATTTAAAGTACGGTAACTTCTGATCAAGAAGACGCTGAAGCAGCAGCACTTGCTCATAAAAGTACATTTTTTAAACAAGCAATCAGTGAAGTCAAAAGTTGAGACGAATATGAAAATACAAAAAAAATTATTTAACAGTAAGCAAAATTGGCAAGAAATCTACTGTTTCTAATTTAAAAAAAAGATCTAAGAGCTCCAGCAGCCGAAAACTGTGTATATCATGTAGAATGAGTAGTTCGCGAACCTCATAAAAAAACCGAAAACCCAACATTTCAGCGATGTTGGAAATTTGACCTAAACACCAGAGGTGAAACCACTTTTTAAAGAACGGTCCAAGCCACCATTGAAATAACCGCCGTTAAAAAGCAATGTTGGCGTTGAATATTTCTAACGGTTACGTATATTAACATCGTACACAAATTTTAAGAGTTCGAATCGATTGAATATGCATTAGTTAATGGAAAATTTCAAAAATTAAAAAAATGTGTAAAATTTATGCTTTCAATTGTTTATCTTTACAATACTTGGGTTGCCACAATTCTACTTCTTATAGTATACGTTGTGATTTTTAACATCAGGCTAAAATAGGATATAACCTTAGGGATCCAAATTCTTAAAACTTTCTTAAAACATTTTATTATTTTAGTAGTGTAAATAAAATAATTTTGAAACACAATTAACAATCATATAAAATCACGTAAGGTTTTGAATAATTAAACAATTAATCTTTAGTTCGCAACAATACAGAACTTCAAAAATAGCATTCATAGCAGTGATGATAATTATTTCAAACAATTTAAAAATATTTTATAAAAGTTTGGTAAACCAATCATGTGCGTTTTCTCGAGTACTCTCAAATTTAGATTTGCAGTTGTGTTAGCATATAAACAAAAATAATATACTGCAGTTGAATACTCTACATAATCCCCACTCGAGCCAGAAATGCTACTTTTTTGAAAATCTTTAATTTACAGAGGGCAGTAATAAAACACTGCTTTATATGATTATGCAATAATATCAATTTATTTGTTTCGTTGATTATCAAGTTCAAAATTTGTTAAAAAATTCATGTTTGAAAATATAAAAATTACAAAAGATTTAATCCAATACTTGCATTCTCAGTTCATCTCTCAAAAACGTTACCACAGTACCAATAATTTGCTTCTGAACTGAGACATCACCCATAACAATAGCTGTCAAAGCGACAGCGTCAGTTATATCCAAATGCCTAACAATACTAGTTACTAGACCGGCAAGACGAACTTGTTCGGAAGGACTCATCTTCCGAATAACTGTTACTGCTGATTGAAAACTATTTCGAGAGTAATAAGCTGCAGCACATGCTCCAGCGCATCCACCTAATTAAAAAAATGAAAAGCCGTTATTATCATGTTATTTTATTTCCTTTGATGATACATACCCACAGCCAATCCAATAGGTCCACCTAGAACACCTCCAACCATGGCACCAGCACCCGCACACAAACCGCCTTTTAACGACTCTTTTACGGTCACTTGTAGATTATAATTCTCCGACAATACACACACCAAGTCCATAACAGAAACGGTATCGAGAGGCATTTTAACAGCTTGTCCACAACAGAATAACAAGGAAGTATTAATTATAAATCTTCGATCCAAGGTTGGTTATCTTGGTCGACGCGTTTTAATCTTTTCGAAACTAAAACTTCTAAAATAGCCAGGACTTAGCGCCATCTCTAAACCATGACCTCAATTACTCAATGTTAGACGTCACCATCGGAATCACGTGATTGTGTGATGGTATTAGGATTTTAATGTCAAGACCAACCAATGAGCTTTCATTTTCGTTGGCAAGTGACGTCACACGGTAGTAAACAAGTCGCTGCCATTTTTGTTGTTGGTGCTCCCGATAGAAAATCAGTGTGATCGTAGGGACAAGAATCAAGATCAGGAAAATATCAGAAGAAAACTCTCGACCGTACCTGACACTGAAACCAGAGAAGGTATGAATTTATACTAAAATGACCTTCAATAATGGCAAATAGCTAGGGTTTAAAAAGTGAAATTCTTTGTATGGAAACAATCAGCTGGGTAGCCTAGATACATGCGTTAACCAATAGAAAACGTCCAAGTTTTCTAAACCAACCAATCACTACTTTGTACTGCGAAGAAACAGCTGATTGCCAAGGTTTATTTATGAAAGTTATGTTTTACTTTTAAATTTAATTGAAATACCTACCACGTATAACGAATAAACGGTTCATTAATGTTAAACATCACTATTTAACATTTAAACTACCATTACTATTAAATGCAATGAAATCAAAAACGGCAGTTACGTATGGATTTCCATCGATCAAACACAATAATTTTTCCTATTTATTACTACCAATAAATTTATATGTATATCAATAAATACATATAACTATTCTGTTGATTTCGTATTACATCATTAATTGGATTTTAAACGAAATGTTAATCTAATAATTGATGAGATTTGTCAGTTGTATTAGTCTGTTTATATAACTAAAATAACATTAATCGAATACGATTGGAATTATGGACAGAACCTGGATTCGTGGGCGATGAGGATTGTTAGTTTAGCGACCAAAGCCAAAACATAATTGGCACAAATTCTAAATACTTGGCTTACCACCGATGATTTTTTTTGTTTGTACAGACGTCGATTCAACTGTTACTATTTTTATATTATGTTATGTGCTCTATTCACCTATTACCTTATTAGTGTAATGGGTTTATTACACTAAAAAATACTTAATTGATTTCCTTATTGTATTTTTTTATTTTTAGGTTTCTACATCACATTAAACTAAGTGAAAATAATTATGTTCAGTGGACTTACAAACTTACTATTTGGAAATAAAGCAGCGGAAAATAACAGCGAAAACCTAAGTAACATAAATTACTCAAATTTAACATTTAAAACTAAGGAAGACAATGGATGGGTCGTTGTTTCCGGTAAAAAGAAGAGGAGAAAGCCAACTAATGGTAAGTACAATTTTTTTTTTAAATAAAATTATGTTTAAATAATTTTATAAAAATTATTAAAAAGTTAAAAAAAAATTAGTGTAATGTTTGGTTGTTACCATCAGTAATTTTATATGCTCAACATAAATATTATAAGCAAAAACTCTTATCATTATACTGATGAACCATTTAATCTTTACAGAATTCAATGATTTCATGGATGTGGCTTTGGAAGATGTGCCGCCTGCACATACTTTGGACGCTAGTTCTGATTTCGAGATGGACTGTGAGCTTAATATCTCACCAGTCGTCTCACCACCGCCAGAAACTGCCTCCTCAACCCCAACTACCCCTTCTTCCCTCACTCACTTGGAACCTGAAGGCAGTTGGTACGTTACACCACCCCCCTGTTTCACTGCAGGCAGTCATGTGACTACCACCACCCCTGTTCTTTCTCCAATGGAGAATTTATTGATTGAACATCCGAGTATGTCAGTGTACCAACGTTCACAGACTGACAGTCAGGACGTTGCTTTGGATGCACCTCTGCCTCTAGCTCCTGTAAACAACAATAATCAACTACCACCGTCGGGCAATGTGAAGGCTGGTTCCTCCAAAAAAATGCAAATCAATCAAGATGTACCTACGGAAATGACTTTACGAGAGCGATCTCAATTACTGCTTATTCAGGTTCTTAAGCAGGAGCAGATGATGTCGGAAAGTTTTGGTCGTTGCCCAGTAAGCTTTTTTTTTTTTTAATTTAAAAAAATGATATTAAGAGTTTTATATATTTTCAGAATATTGAAACGATTAAGAATCTCTGTCGTAACCGTCTGGCTCGCAACAACAAGATTCGAGAATTTGCGTCTGCTGGCAGACACAAAAGCCGCAAGGATCGCATGAGAAGTCCAAGTGGAGCAAACAATAATCGAAAATGTTAATTTTCGGTCGTTTCTACATTGACCTAAAATTAAACTTTTTCTTTTTAATTCTAAAGCACTTATATAGTAATGGGATTTAAAAAAGAAAAACAAATAAACAAATAAAAAAAATAATAAAAATGGGAAAAAATTAAGAGTAGCTATTGCCTGACCTGAAAAGTGCAACATTCAAAACCAAAATACCTAAACCTTTAACTGCCATATATTTTTTTGTGATTTTTAAAAAGAAATACCTTTTCAGGTTTTAATTTTTTCTTTGTTTTCTCTTTTGGTAATTATTGTGATAGCAACAACTCTCTTGAGTAGAAAGGAAATTGTAAATCCTTGCATTTTTACATCATGGGTTGTTGGTTTATATTAAAACAGGCAACTCTTTAAAAAAAAATGTAAATATCTAGATATATATATATATACATATATATATCTATATATATATATATATAAAATAATGTAGGGTGTTTGCATACTTATAATATAGCAACATTGCATTTTTAGAGCATGTTATGGAGTGGTGTTAAACATCATTAATAATGTATGAATGTATTCGATGCTAAACTAGTGTTGCAAGTTTTTCAACTTAAGATTTTTAACGTACATGTATAGTAGCTTAAGCATTCAATGTATATGCAATGGAAAGTTTAAAGTGAACTGCCAAATTATTTAACTTGTTAATTGCATTTCACTACAATAATATAAAAAAAACATTTACACATATCTTTAAGAGAGCACATCTCAGTTTGCATTTAAAAAATAAATGACACAATAAAATATTCTCAGGTATTATCCATCCACAGAAACTCTGAAAATAATTCAAATTTCACGTAATTACAAACATTGCTTTTATTTCTTGACAGAAAATGTAGCTTTCTGTACGAGTGTGTAGCACTGTATTTGTGCGTTTTAAACGAGGTTCTTCATGGTTTAGGATGGTGCAGAAATGAATGAATATTGTTCGAATTATTAATATTGCTGAGTGACTTATCAAGCTTACTTGTAGTGCAAAACAGATCAATGTATATTACTTGCATTGAATTTTAGAATACGCCAGTAAAATTGAATCTTAATACAAATGTCTTATTAATTATTTACTTGATTACATCTTTCGAAATTCTTCAACTTTTTTCATAAACTTTAGAATTTTTTTCTCGTTTAGTTCCTGATTCCATCTATAAATGAAAATACATAAGTCCATATTTTTTTTTGAAAAAAAAATTGATCGCTACATACTTGTTATTCTCTTTAAAATGTGATCCAATTATGAATCCATTTGCACTCGAATATTGATCAACATTTTCAATATTTACGCCAGATCCAATTAAAATCGGAATGTCAACTACCTTTCTTACTTCTAAAACATATTTTTTTCGAAATTTATTAACCATCGACGCATTTCTTTCCCATTTTACCATTAAGTTCATCAGGATTCGTAGGCGATCCAGTGCTATGACCAGTTATGATGATTCCATCACTTAGAAAAAATTCAGCTGCTTCTGCAGTGGCTAATAAACTCACATCTTGTGTTAAATAATGCGAACTGTTTATTAAAATTTTTAAAGAATTAAAATGATTTTTAGGTTGTACTTAGCTACAACCCTTACCTGTGCTTTT
>JAQFZN010000821.1:0-22391 GCA_034687075.1 Geophilus carpophagus | reverse complement strand
TTAAAAATTGACAGTTATTTAGTGTTTAAACTATGCAAAAATCTGAAACTATGTTTTCAGAAGCAATTTTATGCAATTTGATTTACTGATTGTAACTCGATTTGAACACAAGTCGAGATTTCTAGTGGAATTAATAGGTATTTTATTGATAAATGTGCACAATTCATTTTGTTTTGTGTGAATAAGTAATTACGTACAATAAATTAATTGCAAGAAAAAATTGTATTGAGACATTCAACTTTAAGAAAATTATTTAATAGAAAAAATACACCTGTTGAATTTATTTTATATAACCGCTTGAAGGTATGTGCAATTTTATGATTCATTGAGATTGCGCCGCGTTTTCATGTATTTCGGTCATGATTGAATACCGAGTTTTCAATTAAATTTGAAATGCACTTTGATTGAAGTTTGAATGATATTTTAACATTCGACTATTTACGCACTGTAATTGGAAAATCTAAAAGGGAGTATATAAATTTAAAAGCAGACTTTTAATGAAATATGCATGAAACGATTAAGCAGGCCAACCGAAATAAAATTTAAAAAAATAGTAAACTTAAAGAAACAGATCAGTCGCGCATGCAAAGAAGGAAGAACAATTAGTTTTAAAATAATCATGGACAGAATATTTAAAATTTAAAATCAAAACACGTGCATCCATGTTAAAAATAACTAACTATAAAAAAATTTGTTATTATTTGGTGAAACGTTGTAAAAAATTCATATGAAATTTTTAGGCTTAGGACTTGTGATGATTTGACAGTTTTGCAGCGTCATGAGTTGACTCAGGAGCACGACAGCTTGTTAGTACGGTTGTTAGCCAACTTGTAAGCTTATGTTAACCGAACAATTGGATTTGGAGTGTTGGGGGTCAAATAGAATTCGATATGTCCAACTGCTTCAACCAGAATATCGAATAAACGAAGACGAGTAGAAATTCTGTTTGCTTCGTCCGCTGCACGGAAAGCACAGGATTCTGGGTCACATTGAGACATTGCTTTAAAGTTGTAAGAGCAAGGGAATAAAAGAAAAAAGAGGAGCACTTATGCGCAAATAGTCATTGAAATTCTCTTTTTTATCGCATTTCTTGAAAGGGAGACATTTTATTTCTTTTTTTTCTTTTCCTTTTCTTTCTTTTCAATTTAATTGTTGATGCTGATGGCCTCATCTCGTTTTCCCAACCAATCAAGAAGGGATTGATGGGTTGAATGTGAGAGAGAAAGGAGGGGGTTATAGGGCGGTGTGCGAGTCCTAACCACACGGCCAATTAAGCAGTAGGAGATGGTTTCTTTAGAAGTAAGTCCGAGGAAAAGAATTGGTCGTGAAGAAAACGCCAAGAGCAGAGGCAGAACTGTGCTGGATTTCAATTATCGATGGGGCGCATGTTGGAATTGGAAAGGACGTGACACTTTGTCACTAGACAGCGAGTTTGGCAGCTTTATTGAATGGTGAGTAGTGTCTGTGACGGTTTCTTTTGCAGTGTGCGAATAAATAAGATGTGAGATGAATCTAAAAAGATTACATGTGATTTGATTGTCGGTAATTAGTTTGAATCGTATTTGAATCTACTTGATAATGAAATGACATCTCATTAGGAAATTTCGAGTTCAAAACCTGATTTCTTTTTTAAATTAATAAAAAAAAAAGGGAAAAAGTGATGTTCGGTAACGTGAGGATTATCTTCTTTGTCTCTTTTACGTCTTTTCCATTTGCACTTCTCTGAGCGTCATTAGATCAATCAGTGCTCGGAAGAAGAGTGACGCCAAGCCTCAAGTAGCTTAGCTGCGTACACTGGAAATCGTTATCCTTTTATAGATAGCGCATTTCCAAGTTTAGTGGTGTGCAAAAAAAGGAAATAAATCGCCTTTATACTTAAAACTTTTTTGATTAATTTGTTTTATGTGCACTAATTAAATCAATAATCAATAAACAAATTTTATTTAATTGATTTTTTAATTTAATAATTATATAATATTGAAAAATGAATTGTATGTTGTCTTATTTTGATTGGTGTTTTTGAATGACGTTTCAGATAATTGAAAATATTTATTGCTCATTAAGCTGCATTAAATGTTGCACACTGAACATTATAATGAATAAGTTGAAATTTGCTTGCACAATGTTTAAACACATGACTGAATGACACTTGAAGTTATTTACTTATACTTAAATAAATCTCTCAGACCAATTCATTTATTTAATTTGTCTACAAGATTTATGCAAACATTACTACTCAGAACGGGAAAACTCTTGACTCGATTTACTGTGTGTCATTGCATAGAAAATCATCTTGCATTTGTCGGGAAGCATGAAACGCTTGTGAGCTGTCTGGTCTGACTTAAAAATTCTACAAATCTCTCTTGAGGCTGAGATTTGTATTCAGATTTTCCTCTAAATCACACAGCAGCGCTTGGATGTGTGCTGGGTGAAGATAGTTGATAGTCGCCACAAGATGTTGAAATCTCAAACCGGAAATTAGCCACTTGTGGCGTTTGGTAATATGTGCCATTTCTTATTAGGTAAATATTTTAAATTTTGATTCATGAAATGAGGTTTAGTTGATAAATGATGTTGAAATTGCCGGCACTGCTCCCTGATGGCAAATCAGGAAAAAAAAGGAAAATGGAAATAGACATTTTTCTTGGTTTTACTGTTTCAAAGCTGTGAAATGTTCACGGTCTTGATGGAATTTGTTACTGTTTGTTAATGAATATGTTAGGAAATTTAAATGTTATGTTTGTTTGCTTTTTTATAATAAAATTTCAAAAAAATAGTGAGAAATAAAAGAAAAAAAGGTGTTGTAACATGTTAAGCGTCAACATGACTGGGCCTTTAATATTCTATTTTTCTCACTTTTTTCTTCTTTTCTTTTCATTCTAAAGAAAAGCTGATTATGTAAATGAAAGGAAACTCGTGTTTTCACGTCACTTTGATGTTTACTTTTTTTTATAATTTGAAAAAGTGATTCCATTTCTTCTTTTTTTGACATTTACTTATCTCATGTTTGAATTTTTTATATATACTTTTAGTCTCGACATTTTTGTAAGGGACAGAAGAAAAAAAAATCGAAACTAGATTTTTCTTTTTCTTCCTTTTTAACATTTTTCTTTTTAAACATCTTTTTTATTTCTCAATTGTATATGTATTATTTTTATACAATTTTTTTATTTTAAAGTGCAAACGCAGTATAAATTGAGGTGCAACTTCAATTTAGCCTTTTTCCCAACAAACTGCCATGTTAGGCTCATATTTCCTAGTGTTTTACTGTAATAAATTACATGGGAGGAAAACATGTTGAACGAAATTGGTAATTTGTAACCAGAAAGTGTCAGAAATTCAACTGAATTTTTTATATCAGTCTTTGCTAAAACCAAGTTAAATGTGTTTTAAGTCTATTTCCGAAGACAGCTACTTTATATCACCTTCTCTTTAAAATAAAAAATAAAAAAACTTTAAAAAAAGAGAGAAATACTATTAGGTCCGAAAATAAGGGTTGGGTCAAATGGGTCATTTTTCTTCATTCTTTATCTCAGTCTCATTTAGAAAATCAATAGTTAATTTTAAAATAAAAAATAACAAACTCCAAAGCGGGCAGAAAAAATGTATTAAGGTTAGGGTGTGGTAGTTTATTTAAGTGTGATTTAAACCTGGTTTTAACTCATGAAAAGGAGGTTCGTCTTTACAGCTCTTCGTTATCTCGGTGTGGCACGTTGGACGTTGTGTTAGGGCGCGAAAGACTCGAATCGACCACGTGATATCGATGACAGGAGAAAGGTGGTCCCTCCTAGTGTGGATGGGTCTTATCACATTGCAAAAACAAAATAGTGGGCGTAAAAAATTCATTTATTCGCCCGGGGTTTCAAACTGGATAAAAGATGGTAGGAATTGATGGTTGAAATTCGGGGGAATTTGAAAGTGTTGTGTTAGATGGCACGTTCCTGACAGGATGTAATGATTAAGTAAGGATTAGGATGTGGACTAAATAAATATGAAGGCGAATTAATTTGACAAATGTGTTAATCCTGTCTTAAGATGGCTCTAATCAAACTGAATACAAGATCCTTTAATTTGGGTTTGAAGCAAAAAATTGAGCGGTTTAATCTTAAGTTTGTGTATAATAATATGTAATGATTCTCTTTTGTTTATTAATTTACAATTGTATGAATTTATGATGGGTTTGTGATGCAGTTGGTGTTAGACTTCACTTGTCTGTCAAAATATGCAAGCAAACAAGAATATGACACATTATTAACTATTTCTCTATGTAATGGGGAAACAGTGAAATAATAAAGGAAAGCTGTTTTGAAAGTGCAATGTCACTTGATTTACATTTTACTCGTGCTTGAATAAAAATTTGTTGGGTTTTACTTAAATACGCATCATACATGGAGATGATTTTTAATATGTGAATTTTATTCATTTTAAAAATGACTTGATAAAATATTAAAATATTCTAACAAGTTAAGAATCATAAATAATTATGTAGATGAAAATTAAAGTCGTAAAGATTTTAATTTTAACATAATTGAGGAAACACGACAGCAAATTATTGTATTAAATTTTCTAAATTCATTGAGATTTATTAAGGAACAGAAGTAATTAATTTTATTTTTAACTTTTAATTGTATACAAATAGTCTTTTTAGATGTTGGATAATACTTGATTTGTACATCTAAGCACTTAAGGGATAGATATGTCAACATGTTTATTTTATTGCACATACAAAACATCAAAATAAGTTGTTTGTTTGTATCGTTTAGTGATTGGGGATGTAGTACAAACAAGAAAATTGAGAGAAAATGAAACAACGAAATTGGAAAAATCATTTTTTAATCTTTTATTTATATTTATTTTTATTTTTTGTTGTAATGAAAGTCACATTTTACTTTGAGTTTTATGTTTACAACGATAAAGAAAATTTATATACAAAAAATTAATTAAAAGAGTAGTTGCCTGTTAAATCTCATTTTAGTTTTATAGTATTTTTTTTTTCAAACGTGTTAAAAGTAATGTTTTAAGGGTTAGTGTAGCGTGATGTTTATTTTAGGATTGGAGAAAAAGTGAAAGAGTGATTTGACGTTTAAAAGCATTGTAAAATTGTGATGGTTTCATATTAATGCGAGTGGGTTAGTTGATTGTGAAGGGTCGTCGAGGCGAGAGAGCGTGACTTGTCCCTTAAAACAAAAACATGCTGAATGTATTATATGTGCCAATTGAATTGGCATCGCACGAGCCACTTAGTACTCGACACACGTAATGGAATTTACCTTGTCAACCAATCAACTTACCTAACGAATCCCCATTCTAACAAACTTTTTA
Source organism: Geophilus carpophagus (assembly GCA_034687075.1). NCBI lineage: Eukaryota > Metazoa > Arthropoda > Chilopoda > Geophilomorpha > Geophilidae > Geophilus > Geophilus carpophagus. The sequence continues at coordinate 17,069 of JAQFZN010000821.1, read as the reverse complement.
ACAGAAAAAAGTACAAATATCAAACAACTTCGATTAAAAGCCAGATCTTCAATTTTTCAAACATTTTGCTCATGATTACTATTTTTCGCGAAATATCCAGTAATTTACAATTCATTTAAAAAATGTAGTTTAATTCAGGCACTGCTTCTACTTAAGGAAGCTTCAAATTAAAGCAATAGTTTATAGATTTTACATAAAGAAATAAAATGAGAAAATGTATTAAAGCACACTACACTATTTAATTAGGCCATCTTTATTAAACGTGCACCGCCTACGGGACTATGAATTAGTGATAAACCGACACCACATCGGCCTCTCTTTGACTCCGATGCAATTACAGTATCATGTAATGAGTTGGGACGTGGGTTATTAGTCATTTTGTTGATGCCTGTCACTCGTCTAATCTCATCTGAGTAAACTTTCTTTTTTTTCCCTAACTTATTTTCGTTGCTAAGTCATGAAGTGCTTCTTGGTCTGCCTCAATTTCGTTTGGTGGGAAAGGTCAGAGTCGAAGTATCTTGGTGGATAATTGCATTTGGCATTGGGTTTATTGGCTATGACGTCGGGGGTCCGAGTGGAATCAAATAAATCGTGAGTCTTGTTGCGCATGAGTTTTTCATCTTGACATCACACTTGCTCCGTATTTTCTTTCTCTTTCTTTTCTTTTTCTAATATTTTTCTTTATTTTTAATTTATTTATTTATATTTTTCTACGGACATGTTTGCAAGTCACGCACCTCGTATCATCGTAAAGAGGGTTCATTAGGCCACGATATAACGATTTGTAGTGCTGTCATAAAGCAGTAATTTGTTGTCAGGTTTATTGTTCATTTTGAAGCTTGCAAGAAATGAAATGTGCGTGCGTTTGTGTTGACATTTAGTTGAGCTAAGGATGATGGGAAATTGGGCTACACTTCCGGAAATTTATTAAGAAGTTTTATTTTTTTTATCGTTTTTTTTTAATGTTTGTTATTATTTTTTTAATTTTTTAATTTTTTTGTTTGTAAAATTGTAAAAAATGTATTCGCTAATTATATTTTTGTTAATTAAAGTTTAGGATTGTAAATAGCTTGTAGCCAGATGTTAATGTTTATTAAAAGTAAAAAAGGATGGGACTTTACAGAGTACTGATATTTAATTGTGTGTATTTTCATTATCATGATGGAAGTTGTTGAAATTATTTTCGTTGTGCTGTCCCTGGGCTTTTCTGCTTAACTTTACTGTACATGTATGCAAACATGCCCTCATCTTTCAAATTGTTCATTTATTATTTAATTCTTGTAAAGAGAATAGTATAAGCTTGATGCTCTGATTTAATTAACCGATTTTTATTTTTTAAACATTTTTCAAATTCTCAAGTAAATATTGAAATTGATGAGCGAATTTTTCAAGTGTAAACTCAACGGTTCAAGTACAATTGATCCCAACTAAATTCTCAATTTAGAAATACGAAAAATTTCCCATTATGTTTATGTTTAACGGAAATTGCTTTTTATTTTTTATTGTCACAATAAACTTTGTTTGAAAACCAGAAAAACTTAATACATATGTAGCTTGAGAAAACAAAAAATAAGCCTAAAAATATTTTTACTTTAAGATCAATTAATATTAAATTAATACATTAATAAATTCTTTAAATGATAGAACATAATAAATAAAGTCATATCTGTCAATACAAAAATAAAAATAGACAACACTTTGTCATAGCAGCTTAACTGTTTGAAGAGCTTGTTGTCCAAATCGGGTTGACGAGGCGCTTTTCTTGACCAAAAGACGTTAATAAGAAGTGACCACCTACTTGGGCAATGTTACACCGAGGAGAATTCTTGTCTCATTCGACGAGTGTTGTGCTGTTCATCAGTGCACAAGAAGTGAGAGCAAGAAAAAAAGAATGAAGGGCGAGGGGGTCGGCGAGTTGCAGTTACTATTGCCTCTGTAGGCACTAAGACGACAGTATTGAGCCCTGTGGCACGCTTTGAGACAGGCCTTTAAATGAATCATGTTCAGTGGTGCGTTGGGTCACGTCCAGCGTGGATTATGCACCAGATTGGTTTTTGGTCGCTACTTCACTCTCTCCTCTCTGTATCCCTTCCTCCTACTACCCACTTTTCCTATCCCTCAAGAGAATACTTTTTTCTTTTTTATATATTTTTTTGTAGGGGCTTGTTACGTGACGTGTAAGACGCTCAACTGGAGTGGGAAATTCATAAAGATGGTGGATAGAGAGAAAGCAAGGAAAATAGTAGGAAAAAAATTTTTATTTCCTGAATCACCCGAGTTTAAGGATCAGTGATCGAGGCAAGTTAATATTGCAAGTGGCGCCTCAAAGTCGGTGGAGGATTTTCTCGCTTCAATTACATTCGTCCGCAGATATTCAACCTTAGTTGTCGTTCAAGAGCAAGATGAGGTGAAGAGCATTTTATTGGGTTTGTTGTATAGGGAGTCGTGGAAATAGTTGCTTGCTTGTTTTCTAGCACAAAGTCCTCAGTTGTGCTTTTAGTGCTTTTCCAATCTCATCGACCAAAGTTTTTTTTGTTTTGTTGAATAGTCGTGGACATTTTTTATTCTCTTAATAATCTTTATGTAGTGCGCAGTTAATGCTAAAAGCATTGTCGTTTCTTGTTAGAATAGGTGATGAAATGTGTTTATCGATGACTTATTTGAGTTTTTATGTTTTTTTGTGAGGTTTGGGGGTTGGGATGTGATTTGGTCAAGGGAATTGTTGGTGATTATTGTATCATTATTTTTGGTGTTGAAAACATTAGGGAGATAAAATCTGGTAGTTTGTTTCGTGACTTAGAAATCTGTTGTTATTTGATAGCTGGTTAGTCGTAAATTAGTTTTCTTTCTCTTCTAGTCAATACCCGAACCTAAAGTAAGCAATAGGGTTTTTTTTCTAAGCTATGAAAACTTGAATACAAAAACACAAAAAATAATCATTTTTGTACATGTTTTTAAAATATAAAATTTAACGACATGAAATATTGATTTAAGTCTTTTAAAATATATAAAATACCATATTGCATTGACCTGAGACTGCCTTTTAATAGAAGCCCAGCTTGAAAAAACATTGACATGAATTGTGAATTATTGAAAATTTGGCCAAAACAAATATTAACCAATAGCAAAAGATGGAAAATAGAAACTCCGGCTTTTATTCTAGGCAATAAAGTATCTTTTTTAGGTTTATAGATTACTGCGTTATCAATATTCGAAGAGATGAATGCAAGATATTGTACATGACAGAAGTCTAAAGCAATTTTATGAGATAAAAAACACAACATAAATTCCCTTAAACTGATAAGGAAAATTGCATCGTGTATTAAATTTTTTTCTCATGATTGACGTGCAATGAGAAAACATAATGACCATTAGAAGAAATTTGAAGTTTGCAGACACTTCTTTTATTTGAAGTGCTGAATCGAATGAATTTTTCTATTTTTTTTTTAAATCTTATTTCACGCAGAGTGGACCTGAGAGAGAGAAAGAGGTGCTCAGAAGTTGTGGTGCTGGTGGTGTTAGGTGAGTTGGATTTAATTAAGGAACATGGGTCCACTTGCAAGAAAAAGTTGGAAAAAATATAAGGACGAAGATGATATAAAGAAAAAAGATATTATAAGAGCAGTTGCTGGCCGAAATGAAAAGGAATGTAAGTTGGGTGGAGAAAAAAAATTCCACTCGAAAACGTCACTCAAACAAATCGACCGGACTGGACCAAGTCCAGCAGTCCAGGGCAATTTTGACTTTTTTTCAATCTTTTTATTAGATATTTTTAGTTAAGTGGTTTGTCGAGTCGAGTCTCGTATTAAAAGACCATTACCATATTTACGAGGTGCAGTAGAAAGAGAAAAGGAAGGCGTGTGTCATAAAAATAAAGTTTGTACTGCATCTCTTTCCTGCGCACACGTCCTGCACAAATGGCTGTCTAATTGACCCTTTATTGCCCATAGTGCAATTGCGATAGGCCCTCGTTGATTGCTTTGATCTTTAGGTTTGGAGTGGGGAAGAAAGTGAATGCATGATCATAAAAGCATTTTGAGGCGCCATTTTTGAGCCGTTTTGGGGTTTGCAATGGTTGTGGTGTTTAATGCGCTCTGGTCATAAATAATTTTGCAACTAATGTCGACTAAATGCTGGTACAGCTCGGCTCCGTATCGTGTCAGTTACAAACGAGGCTTAAGAATATTACTGGCCAAGATTGTTATCGTGCAATAAATCATACCGAAGGATGGTGCTTGCAGAGAGGAAGAGAGAGGAGCAGGATGAGGATGAGGGGCAGATTTGTTGGAGGAGTATGCTGTGATCCGTAAAAAGAGCAAAGCAAACACTTTGAAAGACAAATGTGGATCGATATTGGAGGACAGTTGTGGTTTGTACAAGTTGCAAGTTGAAGGCATATTGAAATTTGAGTCTGCGTTTGAGGGGTTTGGTAAGAGGCAACGGGGGAATGAGGATGTGGGTGCTGTCTAATGAAAATGGACTTGCAATTCGAGTAGAAGGATGTGGATCCTTGAAGCCATTATGGGTGGAACGGGATGAAATTTAGTTGGGAAGTAGCAAAATGGAAGTTTGTGTCTGTGTTGTTGGTTTGGTTTGAAGAGCTGATAGCGAGTGTTCAAATGGGAGATAGGAGGAGAGTAAAGCAGATGGTGAGGATTTGAAGTCGTCCAAGCAAACTGAAAAGGAGCCGATTTTGAGCCAATGGTTGGGAAAAGGAGGTCTGATCGTCTGGTTTTACATTCGCTTTTCCCATGCATATCGACTGAATGCTTTTCTTGTAGCGAGACAAGTATGAGCCTATTGGATAGCCAATAAACATGGAATAAGCCTACGTTTGCAGATATGTTTAAATATATGTTGTTAAATGATGAAAGGGAAGCAATATTTTACGCTGATGTTTTCAAATGTAATATTTGATGCAAAAATTTGTCTTGTCAACAATAAAAAAGCAAGTTTTATTGCAATTTTCTTTTCAATAAACATTTGTGGTAAAAATTTAGTAATTTATTATTTATTATCATAAAATATTCTAAATTTGATTTTTATAAGAAATCATGTCAATTGATGTTCATTTTAAAAAAAATTAAATAGATATTGAAAGAAAACAAACTCAAAATGGAAGCAACTTAAGTGAAATACAGATGACTTCACTTACACTTTCAACTCACGTTTTGTACTCTTTAATAGGTTTGACGGGAGATTTATCAAACCCCATTGCCGTTCATAACCCTAGTCCTGTTATTGAAATTGCTGTCAAGTCAAACTATCTTGACATTTGACTCGAAGCGTTATTATTTGTAAAAGGTTCTTTCTTGAGGGGTTCATATTTGTTTCTATCGAGTCTCAACTATGCACCAAACGACGCGTCTATTGACCCCAAGCATTGGCGTCTCATGGGGCTGATAAGCAGAGTGAAGCGCCTCCTATCGGACATTGTGGCAGCTTGAGCCAAAGACGGTCTAAAGATGAAGAAAGACGCAAGGCTTGAGGCGGATTTTTCTAAACCACCAGTACGAGAACGAGTGATCTGCAATCAATTGTGGTCTAAGCCTGAAAGAGGAGCCTTTTTTCTTCTCCTTTTTAAACTCTCTTTTATTCTTTTACTTTTTATTTTTCGCTTGAGTGATCCGTCCAACAACTGACCGATGGTTGACGTGGAAAGAATTGTTGCAAACTGTGGAGAAAACGAAATTGCTTAAAATTGGGAACAAATTGAACGTGAAAAGCTGGTGATGATGGAGAAGCAGAGCGAAGGAAATTGATTCTTTGAAGAGTTTGAAAGGACCTTGGACCTGTATAAGTCGGTCGTTTCGAAGCTGCGATGGAGTCGAAAAACAGGTGAAAGAATGTAATAAAGAAAAGGAAAAGGGAGCGCCGAAAAAAACAAATGAGTTCACATGCACCTGTCCGAAGCAGCAATAAAAGTTAGACGGCATTTGCTCATGTGAGTCGAGGTCTGGTTGTAAACGTGTTATTGCTGTCAAAGTACAGGGTGGTTGATTTGATGTGTGGGGGCAAAACCCTGGCCATCGAACTATGCGACAGTGGGTAGCTAAGGCTGATGTAGTCGGTGAACGCGTGCGCAATTGACAGCCGGGGTCGCCCCATGGTTGGCCTTTGCGTGTGCAGAGACTTAACGACGAGGCTGCACCGTGTGTGTGTCTCTTTTATACAATCTTGCAAGGAAAATTCAATATACAGTAGGTTTAAAATTGTTTGTGTAAGTTGTTTTCAAAGGGAAATATGAATGATTAATTTAAGTTGGAAAATGTTATGTGCGTTTGTTGTTATTATTGTAAAAATTTAATTTTCAGTTGTAGTTTGTTATAATTTAATGCAGTTTTTTTAAATAACAAACTTAAAATGTTAAAGTTTTGAAGTAAGTAGCCAAAGGGTTTAAGAAAAAAGTTGTCGTGTTAAGCTCTTGAGCTAGGATACTTAAGAGGATGAATCTTAAATTTTTAGGTGTAAAGTATTTAAGAAATTAATATGAAATTTAAAATTTAAAACAAAATTATTAAACTAATAAGGAAGTAACGTGTAAAGGTAATTTGAATAATTTATAACGTAATTAAGTTTTAATTTAATGAAATGAGTGTTCATCTTTGAGATAAAAATACTTTTTTGATTAAAGTTTATTATTGATTTCTTTTAATCATTTCCAAGATTGAAAATTGATATGCTAAATGAGACTCATTTGAAAGCCATTGATGGTTGGTTAAACAGCAAAAAGTTTAAAAGAAAAGGAAAAAAAATTAAATTTTTTTTCTTTTTTAATTTTTTTATAAAAGAAAAAAAATATTTTGTACAGTGAAGCGGATGAAAAGGTCGATTGGCCACTGTAACGAAGTAGGAAATTGGTTGTAATTGGTCTTTTGAACAAATCGATTGAATTTTTCTTGTTTTCAGTTGGCAAAATTCTAAACGGATATTTTATTTCTTGTCATAAACGAGAGTGGGTGTGAGAAGATGGCGTGCCGAGTGTTGGCCTGCCATTTCCTTCATCGTAGCACGTAGAAATCAAGTGAAACGTTAACCGCCCTTTAATTGCACTTATGCATGTCAATGAAGGTAACCGACGATAGGGGCAGTAAAGGGCGATGAAATGTTTGTCTAATTAATCCTACGAACGATTTATAATTGCTTTTCTTAATATTCCAACATTGCTTTTTCTAATTTCTCTTTTTATCATTTGCAAAGTTAATATCAGATCAAATTACTTCTTTGATAACATTTTCTTTAAGTTAGTTTTTTCTTTTTTTTACTCGAATTATGGTTCACTAATGGCAGCGTGATTTTACTTGACTTGAACTAGTTGTTGTGTTTTCGCTTCTCTCCTATTCTCACTTGAGTAATTAAACTAATCACTACTTTCTTAACATACTTAGTCCATTAGCGTCATTTATTTGACGGTTAAGATGACCTTTGCAGCTTCAGATATTACCTAAACCTGTAAGCATTAAAAGGTAATTGACATTACGCTCGAAATTCTCTATGAAGGATTAAAAATTGAAGATAACATGATCAAATTGCAATATCAATCTTGGGATATATATATGAAGAATAATACTACATATATTATTATGTACATAAACAATAATTTCATATTCAAGTCGAATCTAGAAATTTGATATAAATTTTCTATGTACTGCACCATAAAAATTTAATGAGTTTATGGGAATAATATGATGAGTTTTGAGAAAAAAAAATTACATTTAAGAAAATCTTACTTTGCAATAAAACTATGTTTTGATGTTTTCGACGTAAAAATAATCCTCTAAAATGGCTTACGGATCAAATTTTAATCATTTAAATTCCCTTGAGAAAGCAAAAGTTTCTAAGAACGGATTTGAGGCTGCCCTTGAATAGCAGCAGCTCTCAAATAGTAACCGCTCTGTTCAAAAAACTATAAAAATTGAAGATGCGACTTGGTTATCGAGGCAATACGGTACTACAAATTCACAACTTGAAAATAAATGTTATTATTGCTTTTCTTTTTCAAGATTTAATACAAAGGTATAAATAACTTGTTTTTATTTTTTTATATATATATTTTACGTTACGAATTCACAATTGGTCAAATAGGAACTGTTGCTATGGGAATATTTACTTACAATGCCGTTTTTTTGTCGATTCAATCGACCAATATCCTTGTTCCCTCTCAGCAGAATCAAACAGAGGGCAAAATATGCTGCGTAATACCCTCTTCACGCGGCACTTCATTCAGGGTAAAAGTTGAAAGTTTTTATTTGACACGTTTCATGGGAAAGGAAAATGAGGTTGTAGGGTTATTATAGGAGAAGATAGTTATCAAAAGCGTGTTCAATTTTTTCTACCTCTGGCTGCTGCTATTTGTGTCAATGCGAGTCGTTATCAGGCACTACATCAAATTTTTGCTGACAAGTGTTGTTGAAGTGTGTTAGTGTTTGATGTGGATGTTCAGGTTAGAAGAGTCCTGTTATTGAGGATGATTTGTATTTTTTTTCTAGTTTCACAACTGGTGTTATGTCGTAAGGGAGAAACTAAGGAGGCATCAAAGTGACATTAATTGCTTATGGCTAGCAATGGCGCTAAAGATGTCTGATTTCTGTTTTTTGACGCAATGTCCACTTGTCAAAAAAGTTTAAAGTTTAAAGTTTACACAAGTTGTAGACAGATGACACGTTGTTTAAGTGATGTGGGGCTGTGAGTAGATTCTACAAAGAAATTTTTTTTTATTTTGAACACATTTAAAGTTAATGTTGTATATAAAATTTTATTATAATTTTTTATTATAATTAGAAAACGTTGGCTAAGTTTTATATTCCTTTTGGCTATTAACTTGCTGCTATTTTATCTTATCAAACGTGGTTAACGAAATTAAGATTCTTAATGAATATTTTTAGAGTCTCTTCGTGGCTGAGACTTTTGTTTATAAAAATTTTTTTCAGGGGTTTTATATTAATTTTCAATTTTAAGTCTTCACTAATAGTCGACTTAAAACCTTAGAAACATCTCCTGTGATTTCTTACAAACTGATAAAACTTCAAAATTGTAAATACAGTAATTCCTTTATGAGTAGCAAGTAGCAAAATTGTATGAATCATGATATTTTGTTTATAAATAATTCTAATTTGGTTATACAAATGCATAAATGCAAATGTATGTCGCTGTGTTTGTTTTATAATTTAGTACAATTTCTTCATTAAATACGAATCTCTTTGTTTAACTAGAACAATAATTAAAAGTCCATTTGAATGGAATTTTCAGTTGCACTTAATTGAATAAGGAAGCGGAAATGGGTAATTATAAAAGCAGAATAAGAGAAAAATTAAAATGCTGCTTTGCTTTCATTTGTTGTTGATAAATATCTTTAAAGAAACTTTACTTCTTAAAAATGTTTACATGTATTTTCTTTAATTTGTTGAATTAAATAAAATATAAGTTGCCTTTCTAGAAATCTTTTAATCCGCCGTTTAAGCAGTGATGAGTCTCTGTGCTGTGTCATTGCTGACTTCTTCGACTCCCCACGCACAATAAAGCGTCATGAAGCGACCTGAGTCGACACTACATTATCGTTTTGTGAGCGCTTTAAGAAGAGTTCTAAGTACAGGGTTGAGAATACAAAATGAAAAAAAAAAGTAAAGAAATGTTGATGGGGGTCTCTCTTCACCGAAGCAGAAATGGCCTTCGGTGAAAGACACATTAGAAAACGCGAGAAGTTGATCGCCAATATAAGCAGCTTGAAGAATTCGGATTAGATTAACAACACTCTCTCTCACTTAAGTAAATCCTCTTTCGCTCCATTTCACCACTAGATGTAGTAATGAGGGCGATGTGATCGGGTAATGAATGAGAAGAACAAACAAGAAGTTTCTGTTTTGCATTACAATTAAATAGGAGAGAAGAGTCAAGACACACCCAAGTTCTGGTTTTTGTTTAAAATAAAAAAATCTGTTTTAATGTTTACTATAATGTTGTTTTTTCTTTTGTAAACTAATGAAATTAGAATGAATGTGTCGGTTTTTTTAAATTCTGAGTTAATTTTTTTAAGGTTTTAAATTCGTTTATCTTTAAGAAACAAAAAAATATAAGCTATGAATGCAAAATATTGCAAAAAACGTTGAAATTATGTTTTTATTGATTTCTTGGCAGATCAATTGACAAGAAAATTTATTCTATAAAATATTTATAATTAAATTATTTTGTCATTTTGGTGTTTTATTAATAATTGTAACAGCTTTTCAACAATATTAAATGACGTAAAACTGATCAATTATTAAGATTCTAATTTTTTTTCTAATTTTTTTCGAATTAAAAATTGATTTTGTTTAGTCTTTGTTGAAATAAACAAGATACAGCTAACTTAGAAAACCAATCAATAAGTCGGCACACACCTGATGTGGAATTCGGTTTGAAAGCAAAGCATATCCGATGGTTCGATTTTTCGATATCTGACAAGCAGTTACAACAAAGTGCAGATGTAAAGGAAAGTGCTACTTTGTCATAGCTCCACACATGCAAACGAGGCTTTTTGTTTGCATGCAACGCGATTTTTTGTGGCTTTCGAGTGCCCTCAAGTATTGCACATGAAACACACGCCATGTAAAACAACAGCACAAGTTGATGGACGACCAAAAAGCCACTAATACGAGGTGTTAAAAAGAGAAATAAAGTTGGTTTCTTGAAATTTGACTAAAGACATTTCGTTTCGTGAAAAAAATATGAAAATAAAAACCGAACAGGAAATTTGCTGCCTCCGGTTGATTGTAAAAGGATGTATGAGACAAGTGGCCCGACATTGGTTGTTATGTCGGTTGTGCGAGCGAGAGGAGTGCGAATATTGTGTATGGGTTAGGGGAGGGGGTCGTGGAGTAGAGACTGGTGTTGTATTGAGGGATGAAGTCGTCTTATGCAGCCGAAAATGCATCGAAGCGTGGAATTCCAATGAGTGAGGGTGCTTTTGGAATGGAATAAGAAGAGCGACCTCTCGACGACGGATTTTTATGAGTTGCCCATATGGTACAATGAGGTAATAAAAAAGCGGCCATTTGATACCTCAAAAACGACACTCGACTGTGTTGCACAGGGGGAGCGAACGGTTTAACACTGCTAAGGTCAGGTCTTCAACCGGAATAGAAGAGCGGAAAAAGAAAAGGAATAAACAGTCTGCTTCCTTCCTTCCGACAACTTTTCTTTTACCACACGCTGGTGTCGCAGAGAAGCCAATCAAAGGGGAGCTTTTATTTTTCCTCTGTTTTTTCTGTGTAGTTTTTTTTATCTTTCTAGGTTTGACGTGACACGAAACCGCTTTTAATAGGAGCTAATGGAGTTTTGTTAATTAGCATCAAAAGGCATGTTTCCGGAAATGCGCATTTCAAGTTGAGGAGGATTAGAAATAAATGATAATGGGGGAGGGGGTGACGTGATGAATGCCGTCATTATCAAGTTGAAATGATTAAAATGAGGAAGTGACCTGCATTATGCATCCTTGCGAGGCATAAATATATGTATTTTTTATAGTAATAGTTATATGAAGGGTTTGGTAGACTTCCGGTTTAGTGATAATAGGAAATAGAGGTAGCAGCCATTACAGTAATGAATGTGAGTGTTATTATTTGAATTTTTTGATGTAGATAGATTGAAAGACAGGAGTAGAATGTTTGTTAATTAGTTTTTAGTCAGCGAATTTTAATGAGAGCAATTAAATAGAGCGTTGTTGTTGAGAAAAATGTTGTTTTCATTTTGTCAGTGAACTAAAAGCAAGAAAGTTTTGAGAAATTTATCCATTTTTTTAATTGATTAAGATATTTGTTTAATATTTACGTGCTTTTACCCCTTTAGTCACGTATTTTCAATTAAGTTAGACGTTGAGCTTTCAGTTGGAGCGTGAGTCATTCAGGGTCTCTCTTGAAGTGTAATCAAATTTAGGGGGACCCCTGTCTTTGCAGCTAGTTATTAAAGGGTTGGACCGTTGAACTAAAAGTTAGTTAAATTTATGGACTCAATTAATATAATAAGGCTTTTAAAAGGACCTTCCACTTCATAAAGTGAATCTGCTTGTGTAAAGTTAAGAAAATGGACGAATGTTAGTTGAGTAAAATCATCTTTAAAAAGCACGATTTGAATGTGTTGCCCAAAAGGGTTTTACACAGACATGTCGCTTTCATATCTTCTTGATGGGTGCATTTTATACCGTCTAATGGTCTAATTATGAAGTTGCTTACACTGCCCGAAGCGTTCCGTAAAGCACCCTTCTTTTCTTTTATTTCATTAAAAAATAAAAACATTTTCAAAATGTTTTTAAAATCTTTTGCTTGGTTTTGCATTATGTGAATTAAACATTTCTTATCAAATATTAATCTATTTTTTTTTAATTTTTTATGAAATTGATGTTTTGAGTTTTGTATCGAGTTATTGATTTTTTTTTTATTTTTATTTTTTTTTAGTCATGGGGAGTTATTTTATTTATTTTGTTTTTTACGACTTGACATTTATGTTTTATCAAATTGATGTAGTTATTTTTTTTTACTTTTGATTTTTATTTCTTTTTCTTACGGATGAAGAAGGATTTGAGGTCAGACTCTTGTGACTTTAAAACGGTTTGTATCGGTAGTTTGCGTGATTGGTTTTGCGTTAACATAAAGCCAAAACAGATAGTAAAGGAAGCCACTCGAGCCCCGTTTAATATTTCCCCCTTTCTTTAGCGAAATGTGTTGCAGCGAAGCTTGAATTTCCTCGTTCGGGGGTTGCTTTTATTTGATATTTTGTCATTGCAAATCCCATAGGGTAGGTTCGTTTAAGTCGCTTTGCATAACGATTATTGGTTGGTAAGAATGGGTGGCGGGGAAATGTGTCTTATTAAATCGATTCTCACATTTTTGATTAAAATTTTTTTCTTTTATATTTTCACATTTAAAGTGAAGACGAATCACACATGTTGAGTTGTTTTACAAAGGGTTTTTAATTTTTACAATTTGATATTTTTTTATGTAGAAGAATGTAATGTTTACATATGCGTTGCATGGTTATCATTTTCTTCTCTTATTTTGGCCTCGAGTCAGAATATTTCAACGCGATGCGATGGCGTCGCTGATTTGCGATCCTAACTTGACGTACCCATAATCGCACGACATGAAAAGACTTTTAAGATGCTCTCATCACCAGAAGCAATGATTGAGAAAATAAAATAGAAATCGAAAGGATTACTTCAGCTATTTTTATATTTTCCACTAAAAAGAAAATAAAACACATAAAATTTTTTAAAATATAAAATAAAAAATGTAATTGCAAATGAAGTTTTATGAAAGTAGGGAATTGAAGTGAAAAATGTATTTATCATGTTGTTGATGTGTGTTTTCACATAGTTAATTACCGGTGAGCAAAGGGTTGAGGTTCGATGGCACGGGAGTTGGTGTAATTAAGGAGGACTTGTTTTCTTGCGCACTGATCGTAAACACTCTACTTGAAGCCGTTTTCTAAATTACTGACTCCAGTGTGGTCGTAATGTTGTGTTTAACTGCTTGTTTTCTTATCTTTCTTCATACACGTCTAACCACTAAAATATAATTCAACAATTTTTTTTTATTTGCATTTATTTATTTTTTAAACGATTTTTTTGCTATATTTAACATTTCAGTTATACGAGTTATTTTGTTATCTATGGGGAAATAATTGAAGAATTGCAATTAAATGTTTTGTTTTGTGCGTTGTTGTTTGATATTTTTTCCTTTTAAATTTATTTTTTAAAGCGAAATGCTAATTTTGTAATTTTTAATACTCACGGCGTTTTTAGTACTAATTACTTATACAAACAGAAGAAAACATTTACATACCTTAAAAATTTAAAACGAGTGCAGTTTTTAAGTTTGCTAAAAAAACATTAAACTTAAAATGTAAAACATTAACAAACATACTTACTTACCTAGAATGAATTTACTGCTGTTGTCGAGCAGTTAGTATAGTTAAGCTCTTGTATGTACTTGAGTTGCTTATTAGTGAATGCACTGAACTTGCAGTTAATTCTACAGCAACTTTAAATTAAAACAGATGAATACAAGATGATTGTAAACCTTTAATAGTATTGTCTTATGTTTGAGTCCAGCAAATTAATACAATATATCAAAATGAAGAATAAGATTTTGTTTATAAACGAAATTTCTCCGCTTAAATGTCATTTTTAATTTAATAACAACATTTTATAAAATCTAATACTCTGTAAAAGATTATTTAAATTGATTGAAAATGATTTATTTGTAGACGGTTTTTAAATCCCTTTTCTTGGTGTTTCTTAGAGATGTGTATTGATTCAATTTTCAGTTGAATTCATAAGTTGATAAGAAGTTATAATGAAATTTAACATTTACGTTTTTCATGCATTTTGAAAAACGAAGTTTAATAAACGAAATTAAGTTGTGAAGCCATTTGCGTTTTTTTCTGTTTATTGATTGTGTAAATTCTTTTTGCAGTCACGTGCGACATGTCTGATCCCGAAGGTCCTTCTTTCTTGGTCGAACCTCCAAGTCACGTGGATTTTTCAAACAACACAGGGGTCAAACTGGACTGTGTTGCCAACGGAGTTCCACAACCAACGGTAGAATGGCTGCAAGCAGACGGGACGCGAGTTTCCACGTTTCAACGTCTCAGACACGTCCTGGCCAATGGGACACTCGTTTTGTCTCCGTTTCGTGCCGAAGATTACGTGCAGGACGTTCATGCCACTACATACAAATGCATGGCGAGTAGTTCAGTTGGTGTTATTCTAACGAGAGATATACGCATCAGAGCAGGTAAGAATGTTTTTATTTATTTAGCTCTTTATGGAAATAGCAATCGAAGAGAAATGTTTATTCAATTTTGATGAACATGTGAATTGTTTAAGAGTTTAAAGGAGAAAATTCGGATAGCCAATACATTTGTGAATGATGATAACGAAATTGATACTCATTCAAAACTGTACTCGTGTCCGAGTTTATAAATATTTTCCTAATTGCTGATGCATTTTATGTCTTGGTTAAGTTATGCGACTATAATGTTCTGGTGCACTGATCAAACGCAGCAGTTATTCAATACAAATATCGTTAGGTCATGACAGTTGATCAATGTTAGAAGAAAATGCATTAGGTTTACATTTTTTGAAAAATCAATAATAATTATTTCTGTTTATTTTCATATTTTTTAAATTATTGAATAAATTAAGTTTGTCAGCATTTGATGATTTAATTTGATCATTTTTGGAATCTTATCAAAGCTTTTCTCTAGCTGCGAGTCGCTCTAGAAGCAAAGCAGCAACATCTGCCTTAGTTCTGGTTTGCCCAACCCTTTAGTGACTAGATGTTAGTCGTCATTAAAATTCTTCAAGTCCTTAAAATATAATTAGTTACCTCGAGCTAACCGACAAACAATTTAGAATTCAAAACAAGCAATGTTTACAGCCGCAAATCTGATGTTGCAGTTGTCTACATTTACATCATGAGCATTCATAAATATCTCGAAGGCATAAACTTTTCAAATAATGGGGCATTTTTATTATTTTTGTTTTAATTTAAAATTGATTATTTGAAAACTTACTTGAATAACTTTAATTCTACGTATAAACAAAGTGAAACAAGATGATTACAATTTAGCTAAAAGTCATCATTAACTCAACATGCAATTTATTACATCTCTTCACTTGCAAGTGAATCAGCAGATCTTTGCACTATGATAACGTTTCTCTTGGGTAAATGTGAAAGGAGCAAGATGGGAAGAAAGCTTAACAACATTAAGCGAACTGCTAAGCCATAACCAGCAGAGATCCATTGAAGTAGCAGTGCATCTAATGGGCTTACCTGTCATCTAAGAACAGTTGAGAAAGGGAACACGCGAGTCACCGACACAGTTATGTATACATATCTGACTTTATTCAACTTGTAATCCCAAAGGTTTGGAAAGTGGATGTAGAAACAGAACCTCCGTAGGGAGGTTGCCACTTAAATTTTTATTCGGTCTTCTTTGCATGGGGTTGTGTAGCTTAATGGATCAATGGATACATTTTTTATATTTTTTATATTTTGTATGTTTTGTTTTTGCCATGATCGATCAGTTGGATGCTTTTCGACCTTTCTCCTCTTTCTCTCCGGTGTACGGAAGCTTGATAAGAGCAATGAAGCTTCCTCACTCGAGACGAAAGAGGCACATCTCTAACGTTCGATCCCCTCGGCGAGTGTCAACCCAGTTGCGAATCAACGTGCGTCTTTGCCCTTGCAGGTGCGCAGACGCGTTTTGAAGCCAAAACAGGGCTCTCTTTCCATCTTAAGTTTAGAGGGGGTTTTATTTTTCTCCCACGTTGTCAATTTTCAAGTCCCGTTGAGAATGGTGCGTTGCAGTGAAGTATAACAAGGCGTTTTGAAAGTGCAAGTTGATTTGAATGGAAATGAGATGGGAATTAAATATGCATTGAGGTCGTGCTAAGCTAATTATAAATTCCTTGGTATTTTGACAAACATGTAATGAAGGGTGTGGTCTGTACAAAGACCAATCTTAATTCTAAAGTGATTATTTAAATGAGATTTCATTTCATTTTTCTTCTCACTTAACTTTAGCTCATGATCGACAGCTGGCGTGATTGCAGTTCCTCGTTTTGCGCTAAAAGTTTTGTATCTATTACGTCGATAGGCGTTTTATTATATACCCGAGTCACACCCAATTTCCGATTAAGAAAAGTGCCAAGAAATGAGGTATTCTTTTTTTCCGGGTACTCCAGAACTGTCAATCAAAGTTGAGTTTAAGCCCCTTTATTTTCTCTTAGCGTGTCATTTAATTTTGGTCGCGAGTTTGAAATTGCCTAGCGTTTGTAATTAAATAGCTTTAATTTGCATTTCAAAAACTTTCTTGATGAAATTTTCTTTTTCTCCCACCTTTTTGTTCACCAAGTGTATATTTTTTCCCTTCTCTTTCTTTTCTTTTCTTTCCTTTAAGAATTCTTTAAGAATGGTACACTTTATTGGCTGCTTTTCAAGATGGTGTAAAGCAGATGGTCGGAGCAGATTTAAGTTGGTATAACAGCACAGTTCAAAGGTTATGGCTCGGTGATTATAGAAATGGAAAAA
>JAQFZN010000820.1:0-22410 GCA_034687075.1 Geophilus carpophagus | reverse complement strand
AATATTTCAATATTTTAATTTTTTCAAGTTAATACAAGCTGCGGTTTACCGCTTAAAGCTCTGACGCGTGCACCAATTTACACATGTGGTACAACAATTGTGTTTTTAACGACAATTCCAGGAGCGTCAGTGAGCACGACTGCACGATCCTTATTTGGAAGTGGATCGAACTTAGCAGCTCTAAGAGGTTTATTAATTGTTTTTTAATTTTAATTAATTTTCTCGTTAAGAAACAGTATTAGTAATTAGAAATACCTGAAATTTTATTTTTATGTCTAATAATTGAATATTTATTTAAGCATTGGCAAGTAATTTGTGCTTCAATATATCTGATGGTCAATTTATAACAAGAAATGATTTAATTGATGCTCCAACTTGCTCACTTTCTCGTGGTGCTACTCTTCAAGAATTAGGTAAAATGTTTTACATAAATAAATAAATATATAAGTTATAAAAAAACATTAATGCTAATTTTATTTTAAATTTAGGTGTTTGTTATGATTCTTTAAACAATATAATCTGGCTGTGTTCGAATCACTGGATTGATCAATTTTACAACCCTGGTCAACAATCTCTTCACCATTTGAATTTACAATTGGGAATTGAACATTTACCACTATCACCATCTCCAGGTATATTACAAACAAAAACCAGATTTTATTTTAATACACCTAGATTCTGCTTTGATTCGATTCATTTTACGTTTTTTCAAATTTTAATCACGCCTGAATTGCCACTAATTTTCGCTTTGAGTGGTTGTTTTGGGTTTTAAACGACTAAAACGACAAAAATGAAAATGGCGCCCACCGTCCATTTTATAATTCACTTTGAGTTGTTTCAAATTGCATTATGTTTTTTTGAAATGTATATGCGATGCATAGTGGCATCTAGGTGTAATAATTTTATCATTATTATTATAATATTATTAATTAAATTGATTTTAGATAACCGAATTGCACTGCCGGAAGTAATTCGTCAATTAATGGTTCACGTTGGCACAATGTCGTGTCACACTTTAACTGGAGAGTATTCATCCGTCCAGATGAATTTAATACGAACTCATAAACAACAACCGGTTGATTTGGATCATCTACGATGGACTTTAGATATTTTAGATGTCGCTTTACGAGCATCTGACAACACAATTATTAATTGTGGTTTGATTGTACTGCAAGTGATTTTTAAATCGTGTGTATTTAAATCAGAAAGCGCTGCTGAGTTGAATCTTATGAGAAGAGTGAGCAGTGTAGCTTGGAATTTGATTTCGAGTACCCCAAATGCCACATCGTTTCGTATTAGTTCTCATGGAACTCAGAAACGGCTTGGAATTCAAGCCGAAGCCTGCAATGTGATCAATAGCGCTTTGTATGTTTTGTACCTGTTGCCACGTGATCGACATAATTTGTTGTTGCAATTGTTCACTGATGGTAATAATTTATTTATAAATATAATTATTATTATTATTAATCATCTTTTATTTTATTTTTAGATTCACCAAATATTCCTGCTTCTTATCTGAGAAATTTAATCCTAATTCAATACACAGAACAATTACAAAACTTGAACTTGGGTTTTGATGAAGCGAAAAAAGTTCGAGTTAATGATGAAGTACTTAATTTGTTATTAAAAACTGTAGTTAAAGAATCTGGTGTGCTTTTACGAACTTGTAACATATCAAATAGAAGTAAATTCGAACAAGTTCTCACCTCTATTCCCGTAAGAAATAAAATTTAATAAATAATTTTGCGATTTCTTATCTTAAAATAATAAAATTAATTGAAATTATTGTTTTTAGTTGATGTCACCTCCGTTACGATATTTAGCAGCGTACCAAAACCATCTTCTTCGTGCTGCCGTCATGTTTGACGCTCCCGCTGATGACACTACGACAAATCCACCCGAATGTTTAGAAGCAATTCGACAAGGTCTTTCTTCTTTCATATGTCAAGTATTAAATGGAATGTATGAAGTTCTAGAGGTCGTTCTTGAGGTGTTCAGTCAACTCGTCAATGGTGGTGTGAGCGATTTTGACTTTTGGCTGACCGGTCTCGAGCGAATTATCAAGTCGACCATGTTGGGTCACTTATTACCAACTTTAATGACATGTTTAACCCATACTAATCTTCTCTGTCTTCGATTATCCGATGGTGTACTATCGCATTTGGTTCCTCTTGTCACAATTATGAGTCAAGCTGCTCTACTCATGAAAAACCAGGCACAGACGATTCAACCAGTCACTCCGCCAGCGGATATTGAAGTGACGAAATTAATTAATAGTTCAATACCAGCTGAAAGGTATAATTTAAAAGAAATTTAATTTATAAGAAAATTGAATTTTTTTGAATTTTATCAATTTTTAGTGTTGCGATCGATCATACAGAAGAAGCTGGCTTTTTGTCTGGTCTCAAGGTGCCAGCTCCATGGGCGACCGGTCGCACAGTGGAGTCGATTCATCCTGTACGAGACAATTATAAATTTAAGGAAGTGGTTCAAATACCTGGTGCTCGTTGTTTGTATCTGAGATTCGATCCTCGATGTTCTTCTCAATATGACTATGATAAAGTAATTGATTAATTCAGAAAAAATCAGTTATTTCTTATTTTTATATATTTGAATTATTTCATTTTCAAACTCAGCTGTCTGTTTATGCGGGACCAAATACAAATTCGAAGAAAATTGCAGAATATGGTGGAAATACGATGGGATTCGGCAGCAGGAGCGTCTTAGGTTCAGGTTGGCCTAAAGATTTAGTGAAAATTGATGGTGATACGGTTACTTTTTCGTTTGAAATGAGAAGTGGACGTGAACACAACACCCCTGACAAAGCTATGTGGGGATTTCTCATTACTGTCAGAGCACAAGTAAATATTTTTAAAATAAAATCTATTTTTTTTTCACATTATATTCATTTTATTTCTTCTTATACAGGAATCGCCTGAAGAAATGTCAAATGGTTTACCTTTCTTAGCTGATCTTGCACTTGGATTATCTATTGTTTCTACTAAACTGTTGGAAATTTTGTTTCGTGGACCTTTGATATCTATTGACGAAATTGCATCTATTTCTTTACTACAATCTCATTTACTTCACAGGTATTAATAATTGTTATTAATTACTGTAAAACTGTTTAATTTGGCTCATTTAAATTTTACATTTTTCATTATCTTTTTTTAGATGTGTTTGGTCTTCATCTAATAATTTTCCAACATTTAACAGTGAAGAAAATGGCGAATTAGATGTTAATACGACAGAACCTACATTTCTCATAGGAGATGAAAAACTGAAAAAATTAAGGCAGCTTTCTGGTTGCTCAGCACCGCAACTTCGACCTAGTTTGAAGCATATAATACAAGCAAATTTGTTGGAAGAGAAAATAGTTGCATGTGTGTTGAAACATTTGAAATTAGAAGATGTTGTTAAGCAGCTTCAAACTTTTGAAGAAAGCAAAAATCAAGAATATTTATTTCTAACCGAAATTATGCAAGAAACTTATAGGAAACTTGATTCTATTATTCGGAGGCTCCAGGTTTTTTATTTATATTTTATTTAAATTAATTTATTTATATTTCAATGAATATTTTTATTTTTTTTAGGTGTTAGGAGATTTGGAACAACAGTGGGAAAATGCTAAAAGTGATTTGTCAAAATCGGATTTATTTTTTGCTGATTATCCGTTAACTGAAGTAATTTCATCAATGTTTATTTTTTTTAAATTTGTCATTAATTAAAGTATTGTTTTTAAATAGTCGAAACATAAGGATTTAGCATTATTATGTTTTCTAAAAGAAGTCGATTTTACCGGACTAACGCTTGAAGAATGTGTTAATGTTTTGAAGTAAAATAACGATTTTAATTCATATTTTTTCCATTTTTTTTTTAAATTTATTAAAAATGTATTAAATTTTTTAAAGGTCCAAATTAAATGCAGAAACAACGTACTCTAGTGAGGATTTACCTAAAAACGACATGGTACAAACGAAAATATTCATTTCAAATTTAATAGAACGAACCCAACTTCTATTTAAAGTAACCCTAAATTTGGATTCAACATCAGGCACGCGAATCATAATTAAAATAAAAATAAAACTTATTATTAAATAATTGTTTATACTTATTAGATGGTGATTGGACCGATCCTTCGAAAAGACCCGGTTATTCACGTAGTGTATCTGCACCACCAAATTTAGAAGGTTCTGATCAAGAATTATTTCCAATTAAACTTCAATCAAGTAAACAAAGAAAACATGCAAGTTATCCATGGCACATTAGTTCACTTTCACAAGACGAAGGTCATAAAGGAGATAAAACAATTCAAAATCCACCACATTTTGTATTTTTGGATCAATTATTTCGCTTTATTGGAAGCAACCCTAGAGAAAATGTATCATGTGAAAAATTTCTTAATGCAGCTAAAATTCGTTTTGAAAGGGGTAATTCACGAAGAAAAGCATTAATTCGAATTAAAGAATTACTCACGGCTGCTTCGAGAGTTGGCGGTGCTACTCATTTGGTAGCTGCGGTAACGCCGGTGTTGAAAAATGGACCGAAAATCGGAGAACTTAATTGTGGTGGATTAGGATCAAGCGTTAGAGAAGCTTTTGCTGAAGCGATGCAATCAATTGTGCAATTGGCGTCGAGATATCCAATCGCTTGTTGCAATAATATTGGACTTTTATGCATTGTGCCTTACACACGGTATTTTATTATTTACCGAATAATAATTGTAATTAATTTTTAATTAATTTTTGATTTATTTTATTTTATAGGAGTGAGGAAAAATGTTTAATTCAAAGTGGTTTGGTTCATCTTCTTGATCGATTGTGTAGTTTGAGTAGTTGTCACAGTACTGGAACTAATAATTCATTATCGGTTCGACAACAAGTATCAGCTCTTGCATGGGCTGGGTTTCAAGTTTTATCTAATCGATGTGTTATGTGGGAGCAAGAAGAAGAAGGTGGTAACTATAGTAAATTAATTTGAAATGCTGCTTTTATATTTTAATTTTATTATTTCTAACTTTTTTATTTATTTATCTATTTTTTGAATAAATAGGCCTATCATGTGATCGTCTTGAACATTCAGGATTAGCTAATCAAGTAGCGACATTGCTTACAAATCATTTAGCTCGCGCTACTAAAAACGATGGAAACGAGGCTGTAAATGGAGAAACATTACAAGAAGTGCTAAGTTTGTTGAATAATTTATCTAGAAGTAAATTAGGCAAAGCAATTTTGAGTCAACCGCCATGTGTATCTAAATTGCTTTCACTTTTACTCGATCACAGGTTTGTAATATTGTTTATAATTTATTATTTAAAAATTATTTTATTTTGTAAAATTTTTTTTTTCATACATAGACCAAGTCCGAAACTCGTTTTAGTTATTTTACAATTGTGCCATGTTGCTTTACCTCTGATGTCAGCTGAAGATTGTACCAAAGTCGAATTACCATCATGGGGTTGTGATATTAATTTAGAAGAAAACGAGTTGCAAAAAGTGTCTGAAGAACCATCAGTTCAAATTGCACGTTTGTTATTGACTAAATTAGGGGAATATGTAATTCCTGGTATGAATATTAATTAACATGTTGGTATATTTTTTTAATACTTAATATTTAACTATATTTGTATTTCAGGTTGTCGGACAAAATTGTCTGCTGAAAATGCCAACGATGATGGAGGAGCTGATGATTTACTTTTAACTGCCAAATCTTCATCTAAGGATCAAGGAGGAAAATGTGAGACTCAAGATGGAAAATTATCCGTTTTCATACATAAAAGGGAGGATCAAACGTGCCATGAAATTATTCAACCATTATTAAGGTTATATTTTAATGTCATCATATTTTTTAAATTAAATTCGTAAATTAAATAAAAAATATAATGAATTTTTTTAAAAACATAGTTCTGACAGTCGACTTTTTAGAGGTGGTTGTGGTGGAAATATGGAGAAAGTTGTGCGAATGGATCGAGAATTGACTAAAACTGGGAAAATGGAAGTCTGCACTGACGATGTATCAATTGCGTGTCGTAGAGCATTTAAATGGGCCCAAGCAGGCTTAGTAGTCAGCACAGGTCCACCTACTGAGGGATTAGGAATGGATCAAACATCAGATAAAAAGAAAAATTCCGCTGATGTTTATTGTAAAGAAAAAAATGCAGAATTAGCAAAGTATGTGAATGAAATTTGAAATTTATATTACATTTAATTCAACTAAAATTATGCATATAAATATGTATTTATAGAACTGATCCTGTTCGAACTTTTGTCAGCGGCCATGTTGCTAACAGTATGGCGTCGGAAGTAATAGCGTTATTACACAGCTTGTTATCAACTACATCTGATGAAATTTGGGTGAAATCAGTCGAAAAAGTCATCGCAAATGCTTTATCACTTTTGCCTAAAGTTATAAAATTAAGTGAACACGTTGGAACATCTCACTGCAATCTTAAAAAATTAATGAGCATGGCTTGTCAAGTTGATGCAGCCTTATGTGCTCTTGGAGGGTTCAAGGAATCGATTAAACCCGGTTCCGAAGTCGCTGTAAGCAAAATTTGCATTAATTTATCAAATTTGAAAATTAACTTAATTTGAAATACTTTTTAATACAGATTATTGGTAAGGGAATTGTAAGATCTCGTGGACATGTTGTAAGTTTATCAGAAGAACAAGGAATAGCTACAGTTTCTGTAAATCTTCCCACGGATGGAACACCTTATCCTCGTGCTAATGATGTGGTTCAAGTTCCCATATCTAGACTTAGACCTACAAAAAATAAGGTATTATACGTAATATTCCCTGTTTAACAAAAATTAAGTTTAACGAAATTTGTACAAATTTTTCAGCCATTTTCTTTGAAGTGCAGAACCCTTACAGAGCAATTAGTCAAAGTTCTTAACGAGTTGCTCGTGTCTGATAATAAAGGCAGCAAATCACCACTCCAAATTCCTTTACCCCCATCTTCAGAAGGAAATGTTTTTGCAATGGCTGTTTGTCGTGTTATTGCAGAAATACGAACAAGGTTTATATTTAAAATAGTTTTTTAATTTAATATTTGAAAATGTTAACTTTGAAATTTTTTATAGAGCATGTATGGTTTTAATGCAACATATTGAAGATAAGCAGTTTGCAACTGCTTTTATGCAACAATCCAGTAGGGTTATTGATGTTTTGAAGTCCTTATCTAAAGATTGTAACCCAGGACATCGTTTGAGAGTTGTAGAAACACAATGCGAAAGACTTAGAATGTTTTATCGTGATTATGCAAAACCGCCATTACCTCCAAGCAAATTGAATGGACGAGTAAAGAAAAAAATTTATTTTTATTTTTATTAGGAATTAGTATATATTTATAAGAATTTATTACATTTTCTTTGTAGACAAAACAAATAACTTGGGATCCGTCTCGCTCTTATCCACCAGTTCGTGCTTGTGTGTTGTCATATAGTTTAAGTGCAATAACTTTTCTCGGTGAACCGAGTATGACGTCAGGATTACCAAGAGGAACGTTTGTTTACGCTACTCAGAGCATTCCACAACAGGTTAAATTTGTATTTATTTTTAATTTAATAATTATTAACAATCTTTTATAAATAAGAAATATAAGGAAATGTAGTAATTTAATTTATTTCAATTTAGGCACCATCATTTTATTGGGAAATTGAAATGTGTTCGCTTGGCGAGTCGCAAGATGACAACGGACCAATTATTTCATTTGGATTTGCACCAGCAGCTGAGAAAAAAGATGGTGCTTGGACTAATCCTGTGGGAACAGTTTTATTTCACAAGTAAAGAATTTTTATTTTTATTTTTATTTATTTTTAAATTTATATTATGTTTCTGTCATAATTAGTAATGGACGTGCAGTTCACTACAACGGTTCCAGTCTACTTCAATGGAAAAGCATTCGATTGGACATCACATTAAGTCCTGGAGACATTTGTGGATGTGGTTGGGAGCGAACTGGAGACTCGTCCGACTTTCCGAGTCAGCAAGTAAAAGGCACTGTGTTTTTTACTCATAACGGACAAAGATTACCGTCGTTATTGGACGATGTGTCTGGAGGATTGTATCCAGTTGTACATATTCAGAAAAAGGTTTATTTTATTTATAATTAAGAAATAATTATTTTGATTCACTTTTCTGTTTTATTTACATTTACAGCATACAAGAATTCGTGCAAATTTTGGTACTCGGAAATTTGCGTATGCTGAAGGCCAAAGTCATAGAAATGCAGCAAATGAAGCTGCAGATTCAACTGAAGAAATTAGTGCCAATTTTGGAATTTTGCCATTTCATGGAAGTTCGGACAGTGAGAGTGATAGTAGTGATAAGTTTAATGCAAGTACTGATAGTGTTGAAGCACCAAGTAGCCAACGCATTGCTTGTCGTATCGCTACGAATCCAAAACCATTAAGAGGTAAATAAACAACATAAAAATGAAACCGAATTTTTAAAAAATTAATTTTTTCCATTTTTATTATTTAGAATACAACAGTGAAGTATCTCTAAATTACAAATTACCATTAAGTTACATGAACTTTACAGTAACTGGACCTAATGGAGTATCTATGACTGGAAATGGAAATCAAGATCCAGATAGTGACACAGAAAGTGTCGATGGAAAAAACCAACAAGAAGATCATTACGCTTTGCTTGTTAAAGCTTGGGAAAGTAAAGTGTTTCCTGTGATTCGAAGACGCTTCAGAAATGAAGCCGAACGTAAAGATGGGTTAGAACAAATTCGTGGTGCTTTACAATTGGGTAAAAGAAATAATAATAATAAAGTTTCGATAAATTTAAGGTATTTAATTATTTTTTATAGGAATGACTGACATTGCTCGTCAAACTGTTGAATTTCTATATGAAGAAAATGGCGGCATGCCGAGAGATCTTCATTTACCAACAATTGAAGATATCAAAGAAGAAGTTGCCAAATTTAGTATTGATAAGATGCGTAAAGGAATGGCAGTTTTAATTACAAATCCTTCTAGTACCTCAACTGGTGCTACAGTTTTACCAAAATGGGCTGTTCATAGCATGTTAAGGGCTTTCGGACTTGTTGGCATCGTTTTGGATATTGACACAGTAAAGAAATTTTTTAAAATTTGTTTTAAAATAAAAAAAAATCAATTTTATTTATTTATTTATTTTAGCAATTGGAATTAGTGCAAGTCGAAACCTACTTAAATAGCGAAGGAATTCTAATCCGTTACTGGTATCCAGTAGAAATTTTAGAGCGGCCATTACCAGGACATCAACGAGGAAATTTGAAAGGATCACAAGTATTGGATATCAACAACATTCAAATCCACAGGGAATTACTCCAATGCGAATTAATTCTCGTTAAAAGTTATTGCCGCCATTCGTTGTTAAAATTAATCGATCATTGTAACAGTCCAGATTTCTCTACCGAAAGTACATCTTTATCAACAGCAATGGCTGCCAGTGCTGCACTACTTCAAGAACTCGATGTTGAAAATTTACAACTTTTATCAAACGAACTTTTAGCACATCCTTCACCAGCAGGAATTGTCAGCGAATTAAGTCTCGATCAATGCCAGAATATAAGTCAAGCTCTTAATTTTCACTCATGCGCGCCGACATGTTTGTTTTACGAAGAAAACGACTGGTTACAAAAAGAACTCGCATCCGCCATTGATAGAGCTGCAAAACAGGGAGAAGATTATTTAATGGAATTAACTAGTCAGATTTGTGTTTGTTTACAATTAGCACCAGAAAGTTTCCCCTGTGAAGAATTTATTATCGGTGAAACTAAAGTGGTCACGGATTTACTTTTTCCCGGCGCTGCATTTTTAGTCGTATCATGTAAAGTGAATCCGAAAATGTCGAAACGAGATGGAATATCATCGGCATCTAAAAATCTTTGGTCACGGATTTATTCGTACAGTGGACACCAGATTAAGAAAAACGGACAAGTTTCTAAACAGGAAATAGTTTCCTACCCGAATTCATCTACTAGCGATAACCAACTTACGTATCCGTCCGTTTTAATACCTTGTAATTGCATTCACGTTCGTCTCGGTGGATGTTCACCACCACCTGGGATGATAGTTACGGTTCATGGAATTCCACCACAACTTCCTTTGGCTTTAGCGTATATTGAAGTACTTTTGTCTGCAAAATATCAAGAATTACCTCAAAATAATAATAGTATTAAATCGGATGAAGATGTATCGACCAAATCTAGTAGTACAGAAAGTGATAAAAATTCAGTTTTGATCACAACATCTGTTTTGCTTCATGTTGTGGAGTTGTTAGGCAATTATTTGTGGAGAACTGATATTCCTGCGATTATTAAAGAAAGGATATTTCATCTATTAGCTGAAGTTTTAAGAACTTTGCATTATTCGGAAGATACATCTGATGATCCATCATTTTTTCCGACTCTTGGTGCTCATCTTAGTCCATCTTTAGCTTTGTTATTACAATTACAGTCGGAGTTGAGGAAGTTGTATGAAGAAGTGAGAGAATTTATATTTAAATCTAGACCCTGCTTTGTGTCGATTCGTTTTGCGTTTTTTCAAATTTGCAATTATCACTAGTTTTCGTTCTGAGTTGTTTCGAATTCGTTTTAGAAATGGCTCGGATTGAAAATAATTGTTCTAGTTTGTGAAATTATTAAAAAAAATTGTTCTTGTTTGTGAAATTACTAAAAATAATTGTTCTTGTTTGTGAAATTACTAAAAATAATTGTTCCAGTTCGTGAAATTTTTCTGGTTTTCTAATTCACTTTGCGTGTGTTTATTTGGAACATATCAACGACACAAAGCGAGGCCTAGGTGTATTGCATCGTAAAAATTAAACATTAATTTTAATTTTTTAATTTATTACAGGAAACAAAAACATGGATTTCAAGCGGTACACCAAGTGGTGTAGGAATGGGATTAGGAGTCGGTGATCAAGGTCGATTTTCCTCATATTTTCACTGTTTAATGGAAGTTTCGTTAGCCGTTGCTGAAGTAACTAGTCCAATAACACCTGGCTTATGCAGTGGTGGTGGATTAGGCCTAGCTGTGAGTTTACAAGGTGGTGGTAGTAGTCCTCCACCATCCGCTGCTCCTGCGAGTCCATCGGCTAGCACGAAAAGAAAGAAATTAAAAGCAAAAAGAGATCGCGATCGAATGTCACCGAAATCACGTTCAGGATCAAGTAGTCCGAGATCAAGTATCTGTGAAGGGGAACATAATGTTTTACCAATTTCATCGATTGACAAACCGGAAGACTCGCTTTGGTTTCATCGTGCATTAACCATGTCACAGATTCTTCGGTATTTAGTCTACGGGGATCCTCAAGGAAGCGCTGTAACTGCTGATGCGATTTCTGATGCAAGTCAATCGTTGGTTAGTCCAACTTTACCGAGTAGATTATTGGCGATTACTGGAATACCGAATTATTTAACCGAAGAAGAAGTTAAGAAAAATATTCGATCTGCACTCGCTGGTTGTGGGGGTCTTTACAGAGATGAAGTTTTTGTTCCTTCTGAGGTGATTAAATCTGAAGAAAAGACGTTGGATGAAGAAAGTGTTGGAGGAGGGTTAGAGAAGAAGAAATTTATTAAAGGATATGCGGTTATTGAAGTCAGATCCAGAGCTAAGGTGATTAAAACTTTGATTTAATAATAAATAAAAAAAAATAATTTTATAAATATATTTTGATTTTTTTAATATAGTTGGATGCTGCTCATAAAATTTTAACACAAAGTAAATTTCTTGTTGGAAGTGGAAATTTAGATGAAATTAGTAATGATCTTGCGGAACATTTATTGTCAATTTCAACCGTTAATCAGAGTTTGCAGACATCAAATGCTGATGATGCAGTAGCATTGGAATTGTATCTACAATCTAAAGTAATAATTAATTAATTAATAATTAATAATTATTATTTATTTTATTTTTTCATTTTATTTAGTTGTTATTTAATATGGAAAGTACTGATTTAAGTGATGCAGCTATTACAGCTTTAACAGAAATTTTTCATAGTTGTTTCTTTGGAGAACAAAGATTAAGTTTTCTGGAAACAAAACATATTTCCGGATATATTTGTTTGAGTAAAGACCAGATTATGAATCAATCTCAAGGTGCGAATGATTTATTTAAAATAAAATCTAAAAGAAATTTTTTAAGTACACAAAATAATTATTTTTTTTTATTTAAAGGAAATTTGTTATTGACATTTTTGAATAACTCCAAAGGTTCTAAAAGAAATTTATGCGAACAGGTTACATCAGTTTTAGCTCAATATGGGCTTAGTAAATTAAAGGATAAAGAAGAGTAAGTTAACATTTAAATTAAATTAATATTAATTATTTAATAAATGAAATCAATTCAAGTTTTAGCATTGATGACACTTCGTTAGATGAAACAAAAGAACAAAAAATTTTACAGCAGAAAAAATCGAAATTAAAAACAGCAATTCATGAAAAAGAAGATTATAAGTAAACAAATTAATCATTTTTTAAAAAAATTGAATAAAAACATTATTATTTTAAATATTTTTTCTCTTTTAGTGTTTCAGGTGAGAAAAGTCATCGTCAAACTAGTCCAACGAAATCCGAAAAACGAGCGAAAGATTCCGATTCAGAAATTGAAAGAACTGACGAATCATTAGTCGATAGTGAAGAAAAATTTTTAACTTTAGATGGTTTAGCTCAATACGTATGTGATCGTGTTCAACATGATGTTCGATCAATTTGGTTAAGCTTTCTTGCTTGTGGTTATGATTTACATTTTGAACGATGCTCTTGCGCTGACACAACTGCAGCTCAACTTTTATCTAAGCAGTGGACTCTTGAAATGGATACAGCGCTCTCAGTTTATGTCAATGGTTTATGTCGTCATTTAGCTATAACTCCTGCTCGTTTACATCCACATGAAATCTATGTGTCACCTGCCGAATTATCTAGTATGGAATTTAGCTGTTTACAAGGTACTAAATGTTATAAAAGTATTATTGTTATTATACTAACTATAATTTTTTATTTAAGGGATACCAATGGAAAGTGTTCGTTTACGATTTGCTTTGCTACAATTTTTAAACAATTCTTTAGAAACCTTTTTTCTACCTCTGGTCGATCTTAGACCAAGTAAATTCTTTCCTCACAGTACTGCAGCATTGCTCACAAAGGGATGTGGTCTTATATTTTACGATACTAAAGTTACGTTAATGAATCGAGTTTTAAATGCTACAGTACAAAGAAAAATTGATCAAGCTGCACCAGAAATAATTCTAGATCCGTTAGAGATGATTGGAAGTACGATAATTATTAAGTTATTTATTTATTAATTTAATAATTTATTAAAATGAAAATTATTTTTGTTTTTTGTTTTTTTTTTTAGATGAAATTAAACATGTTATTAATACACAGTTTTGCCAAGCCTTGCAACAATTGGCTGACATACCATCAACTCAATTATGTGTCAGATTAGCTAGTGGTGGGGATCCGACTTATTCTTTTAATATCCGCCCAATTGGAGAAGAGGTTTTGGGAACAAGTATGTTATTACAGTAAAACTATTTTTATTATTAATTTAAATTTGAATTTTTTTAGGTGGTTCTTTTAGAAATTTTTTATCTCAAGTGTCTAAAGAGTTGCAAGGACCTTGGTTGAATTTACTAATACCAACACCAAGTGGAGTTGTGAATGTGAACAAAGGAAAATTTATTTTACAATCAGGTCCTATGACATATTCAGAAGAGAAACTTTTACAATTTTTCGGACAAGTAATTTTTTTATAATTTTTATATTATAATAAGAATTACTGTTATATTTTTATTAATAATTTTTTTAGATACTTGGAATTACGATACGTGCTGATATTCCCTTGCCACTTGATCTTTTATCATGTGTTTGGAAATCACTGCTCTCAATTCCAATAGATTCAAATGCCGACATAAAAGAAGCTGATTATTTGACTTATAATTTTATTAAGAAATTCTCTTTGGTATAGACATTTTTTCAATTATTATTATTAATTTTATTATAATTTCAAAATTCATTATTAATTTTAATTTATATTATTTTTAATATAATTTTTAGATTGAAAATATGGACGATATGAAATCACTACTAACAGAATACAACTCCCCTACATTTTTATACACAACTCTTTCTGGTGAAGAGGTAGAACTGATTCCAAATGGAAGAAATATTCCCGTTACTTGGGAAAACCATAGACAATACATAGATTCGGTTCGTAATCTACGGATAACTGAATTAGAAGCCAAAGAAAGAATAAATGCTATAAATGCTGGTTTAGCATCGGTAATACCTCTTCAACTTTTGTGTTTACTCACCCCTTCAGACATGGATTTGAGAACATGCGGAGTTCCCGAAATTGATTTAAATTTTCTCAAAGTAAGACATGATTTAAATTGTTGAAATGATATTTATATTTTTATTTAATTTCAATATATTAGGCTCATACAATGTATCAAGTTGGTTTAATGGAAACTGATCGACATATTCAGTTTTTTTGGAATGCGCTCGAATCGTTTTCACAAAGTGAATTGCGCAAATTTATTAAATTTGCATGTAGCCAAGATAGAATTCCAAATACATGCCCATGCAAAGATGGGCAAAGTGACACGTTACATGTGCCGCCTTATCCAATGAAAATTGCGCCACCTGATGGAAAACCAGGTTCATATTACATTGAATATTCTCTCTTTTTCTCTTTTTTGATCTAATTTATTAATCTGATGTAATTATTTCCTAGGGTCACCGGATTCTCGTTATATTCGTGTGGAAACTTGTATATTTATGATAAAATTGCCTCAGTATTCGTCTCAGGAAGTGATGAGTGAACGTTTGCTGTATGCAATTCACTGCCGAGAAGATCCACTTAGTGGATAAAGCTTTTCAATTGCTTGTTATATTTTGCAATTTAAGTATATCTGCTTTTAATCTTTATAGAAAAAAATCTATTCTGTATGTGCATTATAATTTCGATTGTCAACAAAACTTTTAATTCAAGACGCAAATGATGTTGACGTAATGTAATACTAATTGATGGATTTGTGGTGTACTCAGCGGTATAAAATAAAACTTTGTTTAGTCTTTTTTCTAATCAATTGATTTCTTAAAGAATCAATATTCAACATGATTTGCTATTGCAGTATTATTGATTATTTATTGATTATTAAATGAGTAACTTTTGGTTGAGAAATGTGACATTTTATCGCGAGAGTGCGATACAATCTACTTCCGGCTCAAGTTTGTTTTGACTTGCTCATTACAGCATGTGTTTGTCAGTTTGTAGTGTGTTTGATTTTTTAAATTTATTACCATTGCTACTCTTATTAGTATTGCCATTGTATGGTACTTTCTTCGGTGTACAATATGCATCGAAATTATCTATAATTTTTTATCTTTATATTGCTTTGCAATCTTTTCTACCGGTAAGTTAATTTAGAGGTGAAAATTCAAATATAAGATGCACATTATGTTAAATATGTATCAACAAAAGCTACATTTAACCGTTGATTATATTGGTTCAATTAAATCGATAACTAAATCACATTAATCTACCAAGTTGAAGCATAAAAACTGTCATAACAAACTAGTGCTGTAAAAGTATTGATTTTTGATTTTTAATTCTTATTTTCAGCCGTTATTAACTCCCTTAGCTGGTGGCGCCATCTTGTTCTCATTAGCGGGAATCCCAGTGAATTTGATTCCCGCTTTTCTCATCTCAAGTTATAACTTCGTTGTATTAATTACAAACCCGTTGTTAATTACAATAGAAATAAAACAGGTAAAGCGGGCGTATATTAATTTAATAACGGAAATTTAATGGATTATTTATTTTTCTCTTTCACATAACTTTCAGATCGTGCATAAATCTAGAAATGTCACAAAATGGATGGCTGACTTTATTGATGAAAACGAAATTACGGGAAAAGTAAGTTGTAATTAAAATCAGAAACTAAATATCAAAACAAACAATCACAAACAATAATTACAAGCATTTTAACACAAAATTTAAATAATATAATAAAAACAAAAAAAAATCAAAAAACCGTTTAATTTTTAAAAATTAAAAAAAAATCAGCAAATCCTAATAGGGAAACAAACAGAAACATTACTAAAAGCTGCATAATTAATTCGCACGAATTATTAATAAACATTTAGTGTAATTTCTAGGAAATGAAAACAATTTGAAGGAAAGAGCCAAAGTTATTGAATTTCTGTAGAAAGTTGTATGTGCGAATTGATGTTAATTCAAAGGATTGAGTTTCCCAACTAATGCACTCAGTGTAAAAGATTTTTTTCCAGGATGAAACGAGATTTCTTTCTAGCGAAAATGGATGTGAACGGAAGTTGCATCCTCTATCCTGCTGTGATACTTGGCATTCGGCCAGACATTACGCTACGAGCACTGCAGAAGGAAGGGGCGGCAAACCAGCTGGAAAATAAAAAGAAAAAAAAATGTCAGATGTTATGCTGCTGCTATCTTTCTGCTTTGGCTGCTGTCAATATGATAAAAGCTGTAGTGCAAGCTATTAATATGCGCACTCGGGAACGTATCTGAGCTACTTGGCTGAGCAGACTTCACCCCTGCTCTTTAACTGTTCGGTTATTTTCAAACGTGGTATTCAGTACAAGTTAAATTTGGATTTTTTTTTTGGATTTTTTTTATTTGGATTGATGATTTAGGATTTATATACTTGTATAATTTATTAGGTTTTTAATATTTGATGAGGTTTTGTTAGAATTTTGTTATATTTTATTAAATTTTGACGGTTTATTTTGATTTTGAAATCCGCCATTTTGTTTACCGGTTTTGGAATTTTGAAATATCGATGCAGAAAGTTTATTATATGATTTTTTGGTATTAAATTAGGTTTTATGATTATATAAATTTAAATTATACAGTTTGGAAATAGAAATGTATGTTTTTGTACGTTTTTTTAACTTAATTCTGGAACGTTACTCGTCATTTGATTCAACCTTGACATTTATTTAGAGAGGCAACTTCCCACTCATAAAAAATTTATAAAAGAAAATTACACTTAACTAGTAATTGCATCTAACAGAGACTAATTTAAAGGTATGATTAGAAAATCGTGTATAAATTTGAAGAAAATATAAAAATAAAAACAAATTTCAAAAAATTAAAACTCAAATAAAAAATAAAAAATAAAAATCTAATTTTCTTTATTTAATTTTTTCAAATTTTAATTTTCTTTAACAGACTCTTATTTTATCTTCATCAATCCTATGTTACGGAACGAGTTTTTTGATCGCAGGAAGCCTTTTCTCATCTGATTTGGATTACATGAAATGGTAAGTGAAGAATGTGGTTGTTAGAAGGAATGAAAAATTGTTGTGGTGAGTGTAGTTGCTGTTAAGTCAATTAAGCTTAAATGTTGTGAGTATTTTTCCCCTTTTTCTTTCACTTAGGTTGGTTTGCGTGGTGATGACACTGCAGGGAGTCGTCGTGTGTGTCACCATCTACAAAGACAGCGGTAAGATTCAAGTTTATTATTCTCTTGCATTCTTTTTTCGTTTTGCTCTCTTATGTCTGGTGTCTTGTTTGTTTTGAAAGAGAAATGTGTAGCGAAACATCTGGAGAGCAGTTCTTTTTATATATATAAATATATATTTTTTAAAATGTCTGTTTCAAGTGTGTGTGATGTGTTTGCGTTTAAGGAGGAATTAATTTTGCAACGGTAAATATTTGTTTAAACTACTTGCAAAATTTATTTTCGTTTTAAATTTTTATTTTGGAATTAACAAAAATTGAAAGAAATTTAAAAATAAATATAATTTTTATTAATGAGATTTAATTTTGCAGTAAAAATTTTGATTATTCGGATAAATGGGATTAAGGAAATCCGGATAATGTGAATAAAATGAAATATTAAATTGATAAAATAGAAAAACAAATATCGAAATGAAAAATGTGAGAAAATGTAGAAAATATTTTCTTTTATTAGTTCTGTGATAAATGCAGTGGTAAATAGATATGAAATTATTAAAAATTATTCAAATTTTTCGAGATATGAATAAATATTAAATGTTGCATTTTTTATTTTCTATTTTGCAACTTTGATAGATATTTTTCATTTTACAAGATTTATTTTTTTTAATCAGTTTTTTTATTATATCAATGTGAAAATTGAAAATATATATTTTTTAATTTATTTAATATGAAAGAAAAATAAAAAATATTTTCTTTTTCAACATTTATTTATTAAAGTAAAAATAATACAAAATGTGCAAAATACAACCTAAAATATGAATAAAAAGCAAACTAAAATTCACTTTTCAAGATTTCTGTTTTTTAAATGAAATACGCACTTAAACTTAGATTTTTTTCTTCCTTTTTTTCCTATGTAGGAATCATATCAGACGCAGGCTTCAGTTGTTTATTCTCCACTTTATCGTTATGTCTTCTCAAGTATGAAAGTGAAGTTGTGATGAGTTCCTTAACTTCTCGGAGCGGTTATTTTGCTAAGTACAGGTAGGGATGGATTTAATTTTCTCTGCCTCCTCTTTTCTTTGATCATGAAGCCAAGCAGTCATTAGAACATTGAAGATTACATTTTTCGACTGAGATGAGTGTGTCTTAAACTTTTTGACTTAATGTTTAGTGAAGTGGAGAATTTTTTAATTAAAAGTGCAAACACATATTTTTTTCTTCTTTTTTTGGACAAATGCTTCTATCCATCCACAAGGGCTAATTAAAAGATAGGAAGAAAATTTTTATAAATTTTTTTTTCTTTACATAATTTTAAATGATAGTTTTGTTTTTTCTCTGATTTATGGTTTTTTTCTCGATTCTATTTAGGATATATATTGATTATAGAGGCAGTACCCAGGTTATGAATGCCTGGATTACAAACATCCTCTTACAAAAATGACAATTTTAGATTTGTTTGGGCATGTTACAGTCTATGCCACATATTTCGTACAGCTATAAATGCTTAAATATGCTAAAAATGGCATAATTGATTTTTTTTCCTTTACATTTACTAATTGCAAAGCAAAAGCTGCTAATTGTAATCAATCAACAGCAGGGGTAGGCAACGTGGTGCTTGCGTAGCAATTTTAAAGTGCCCGCCGATCAAATATTTTACATAAATAAATTCTAAATTTTAGATATTTGAACAACAAATATCAAATATCACATTAATTATTAATTCTCTTAATCCCATGGTGCCTGCCGAACTCCTGCATTTCTGGAATATGCCCTCCTAGTAAAATAGATTGCTGACCCCAATATAGCAGAAACTATTTTCAGTGACATTTTAATTTTGTAATTAATGCAAAAATTTAATTACAGACAGTTGTAATAACTGAACTCCTTCGAAACCAATGAATGTCATGGATTTTATGAAGTATTTATTTATTTTATTTGCTAGCTGCATTTAAATTTAAAATGAATTTTTGTTTTTCGTATCAATCAAGTTGAGTATTTATCTAGCAAGCAGAATTTAAATATATAAATTGGATGAAATATGTAAGAAAAAGAGTGGATTTGAAAAAGAAAATGAAAGTTTTTAGGGTTTGTATAAATAAGTTTATTTAAACAGTGACATTTATTTGTGTCAAATGCAATTTGAATAAACAAATAAATGAAAGCAGTGGGAAAAATAGACATAAGATTAAAGTTTATAGCTGAATGTGAAACATAAGAGAGCTTTTATGCAGTCAGCTAGATGTAATTAAATGCAAGGAAACAAAATTATATTTGAAACAGGTGGTGTATGGTTAGCAGGTTTAAGCACATAATCTGCAGTTAGTTGACTTAGATTTTTAACTAATATAGGGCAATTTTTGAACCGTGTCAGAGCGAAACATTGTTGTAAAAATGCTGTGTTGTAGAGAATTTTCTCCAGTTCTCGAACCGTGTTAGGGTGAAATCATGTTCTAAGAGTGTCGTGTTTTACTAGAGTTACCTGTAATTAAAAATCAAGGGTTTGTAATTATATTTGTATAATAAAAACTGTGTACTTTGTTAACGAAAACAAACTCGGATTTTATCATTACAGTAGTTGCATTCGGAAATGAAACCTGACTGGTTTTAATGGTTTTTGGTCACTTGATTTTAGCTTGTTGTTGGTTTTATGCATAAAAACCTGCTTAAACCAAAATGATCTCCGATAGATGGTTTTAGACCTTTGTTTTGGTTTTACATGGGTTTTTAGTGTTGCAATGGCATCCATCTTTGAAAGACAGAACAATGGGATTCAACTAGCACCACATCAATTTTTAAGGTACAATTTATTAATAATTAATGAAATGAAATTGGTTTTAATTTATTTTTGTTTTACCCACAACTAGTAAGTATGTCATGCACATTTTGCTACACATTTTCGTGATTATCTTTTTTCTTATGGGAGCAGACATTTTGATTTTGACTTGTATTTTATAAAACCTGGTGTCAAACCCAGCTAAAACATAATTGAAAACAAAGTAAAACCATTCGAAAATGCTTTAAAACCAGCCAAAAACTAACTTTTCTAAAATTGCTAAAACCAGTCTGGTTTTCATTTCCGAATGCAACTAGTGACAATCTCTTGTTCTAAATGATTAAAACAACATTAAATTTTTTAATATAAGCATTCTGCTTATTAAATGTAGAATATTAGGAACTTTTTCCTGCTGCAGAAGAAAAGTAAAGTTAATAAGCCTGTAGCCAATCACAGTTTACACGAAGTTTGATATAAATTTTCTGGAGAATGAAAATGTTTTTCAGAGTATTTTGCAAACTCGAATTATTTCTAGAATTTTTTTTTATCTAGATTTAGAATTACCTATAACTTTATACTCCACACACTTAAAGAATTCTTGGAAATGAAGTGGGGAAAAAGTATTGAGATTTTAAATATCTGAAATATTTAGATCTGGCTTTATATGGGCAATTATTCAGATAAAGCAAAAAAGGAACTGTTAAAGAGACAAGTTTATATAAAATATAAGAGGCAATTTATTTTCTTATTTGGCTCTCTTAATAATAAATGTAGTATTTAATAATAAATAGAACTAAATCTATTTTTTACTACAAACATTTACCTAATTTAATATCAAAACAACAAGTAGTTTCTTGTTATTTTTTTTTTAGAAATATTTTTATTTTAGTTTGCAGTCAAAACAAACTTGTGTGACATTTTCTTTTTGCACATATCATAAACTTCATCTTTGACACTAATTTTACCTCCATTATTTAACCCTGATTTCTTATTTAAGGCCAAAGAAATTCTTCAAAGGTTCTGGGTGGTCTAAACTATTTTTGTACATTTTTCTACCTAATTTGACTTTGTTCCCATTTAGTGACTTGTCAATCATTCACTTTCTTTTGCTTTAACAACACAATCCAACATTGTTTTTTTTTAAACATAATTTGATTTAAAACATGATTTGCAAATATAATTATGCTTGAAAACAAATTGTTTAAATAAGGTATGTGTATAAAATAGAATTTTAATTATATTTTTCCTTGAATATTTTAATCAAATTAGAAGTAGGGTTATTTCTAGGTAGAAAGAGCATCTTTATTTAGTTGCTCTTTTTATTTCTGGTTAAAAAGGTTTTGGGCCAAATTCATAAACAAACTTGATTTTTTTAATTTTTTTTTGTATTTGGAAAGCTATGAATGAGAATGACGTGTTTAATACGCCAGACTACGTGGCAACTGACGCCCATAGAAACTGTGGTTTGTTTACGTCACTGATTTATGAAAGCCAGGTGCAAATGTAAAACTGGATGTTCAGATTTAGATTTCTCTTTTTAAAGCTGAATATAAATATTTTTCCCTTATTTTATTTAAAATATTAATTTAGAATGATAATTATATGACGAATTGATAAAAGGATAAAACTGAATGACATTAAAGAAAAAAAATTAAAGTTGATATTTCTAAATAAAATTTTAAAATTCCAGAATTTCCCAGGCAAATGATGACAGTGAAAAAAATATTACAAAATTAAAATTGAGCAATCAAGAATGTATAAAAAAGGAAATCATTTTCAAAATATAGGTAACAGTATAACAGAGATTGGCAAACTCTTTTTAGAAAGGCCAAGTAGTAAATATTTTAGGCTCTGGGCCTGAAATCCACTTTTTTTTTGGTTTAGATAGTGACATGATAGATATGCCTTAGTAATAAAATGTGAACAATGTAATAAAATATCTAGACATGGACTAACTCCTGCTGTAGTTTGCTGACCAATGCCGTATAACATGGTGGTTAGTTTCCTAAAAAAATGTCTTGTAATGAGAATTTGTGTTGTTAAGATTTTCCTAATCTCAAACCAGGTTTGAGTGAAACAGTATTGTAGGAAAGTTGTGTTATGTGAAGTGCAGACTCAAGAATAGAATAATTATCTCAAATATGATTGGTCAAGCATTTTTCACTAACTTCCTGAAAAGAAAGTTACTAAA
>JAQFZN010000819.1:0-22428 GCA_034687075.1 Geophilus carpophagus | reverse complement strand
ATTTCAAATATGGCGTCTTCGCAGAAGTTTACAAATGTTTCTAATTTTTCTTTGTCGTCGCCTTCTGTAATGACGGCGTAAAAGAAGGCGCGTTTGGATTCCTGGAATAATTAATTAAATTTTAAATTTAAATTTAAATTTTCAGTAAAATGAATTAATGTAAAATAAATAAATTACTTTGATTTGTGGTTTTTCCCACTGTTCAATATTGGACTCTTTGATTTCAAAATAGACTCGTTCAATTCTTTTGGCGCCGCCTAAGATTTCAATTCTGCCCAAATATTGCTCGAAGTAACGAAGAACAGCACCTGCGCTCTCCATGAATCGTTTTAATCTAAATTTTTAATGACAAATATTACCAACATCAACCAGTCATTTTATGAATTGTAATTCGATGCAATTTTACCTTGGATCACTTGGCATATGCTCGTGAAGGTTTGTTAGAAGTACAGCCAAATTAAATCCTGAGTTTGAAATAGTTAATTTGCAAAAAAAAAAATTTAAATTGAATGAAGAAGAAAGAATTACCAATTTCTTTGGCAGGTTCGTGGAATCGTTCGGTAAATTCGATATAGTCGATTTTTCCATCGTGATTTGTGTCGCAGCATTGCATAATGAATTGAATTTCTTCTCTACAATATAAAATTTTATTTATATTTTTGTTAATTTTTAAAAAAAGAATTAATTAGCTTACTCTGTGTATGTCTTTTGTTGCTCCATGGCCTTTTGGAAATCTCTAGGAGTGATGAAACCATCTTTTTTCTCATCCATGTCCTATTACAATACATTCAAAGTTTAATTCGTTATAAAATAATAAACAGGTTTCTAATATACCCGAATGCTTGCAGATGAAGTAAGAGACTCCAACTTCAAGAACATGGTGAGAAATTTGAGTATCATCTATTAAAAAAGCAAAGAAATTAATTTACATTTAAAAAATAGAACACATTAATTATGTAATATTACCTCAACATTTGAACTTGATTCCACCAAGGTGTCAACCATTTGTTTTCCAATTGTACCGTTCATCACATTACCTTCTAACATAGAAAGCATCATGACAACCATGTCCTTTTGCAAGTTGAGCAATTCGTTAAGTAAATCTACTTGACTAGAATGCTAGAAATTAAACAACAAATATTAATAAAATAAAATAAATACATCTACATAAGATAATTTTATATTTACTTTAGATAATTTGTTTTGCATATGTGCGAAAAGAAACATGAATCCAACCACAGCATCCCACAGACGACTGTGAGCCAAAGCTTGTTGATTCAACAAACATGGACCCTGAATAAATTCAGTCAGGGTGTTGAATACCTGCTTGGCCACGTCAATGGCTTTAAAAAAGTTATGTTTAC
This sequence comes from Geophilus carpophagus, assembly GCA_034687075.1. Lineage (NCBI taxonomy): Eukaryota > Metazoa > Arthropoda > Chilopoda > Geophilomorpha > Geophilidae > Geophilus > Geophilus carpophagus. The sequence goes on along the minus strand of JAQFZN010000819.1, from coordinate 21,064 downwards.
CCTTAAAAGGAAGGAAAAAATATTTGAAATGTTTAAAAAAAGTTATAAATTATTTTTAAATAAATTTTACTGATTGATCAATGATTTCTTTGCTCGAATAATGCCAATAGAAATCCATTATAGATTCCTGTAATCGAAGTAAATAATCCACAGTGCAAATGACAACATTGACTGTGGTCGTATTTCCAGCTTGAGTTCTCAAATAATTTTGAAAATCTAAATTATGCCCTTCACATAACAGTTGCAGAAACCGAAATAAAGTCCTAGTGAAGTCAGCATCATGCATATTCTTTTCACCAGCTGCTCCTTCAGAACCAACTCCAAGTCCTTCAGCTTTCATATTTCGTTCAAAAGCATCCAAATCCAAAACACTATTGAAAAAAGTAATTAGAAAGTTGTCATCAATATAGAAATGCTTTCTATCTTGATGATGATTTACCTGCATGAGCTCATAAGACCAGATACTGAAGTGAAAAAGCCGACATCTTTTTTATCTTTAAGATGCTGGAGCATTTTCTAGAAAAAGTACATTTCAGTTTGGATTTATTACATAGGTTTGTAGCTTTATTTTAATTATCTTACTTTCTGAATTGAAACATTACCACCTCTCAAAATGGAAATTCCCATTTGCAAAGTATTCATAACCATTGGACTTTGCACACCTAGAAAAAAGAGACTCGTGTAATTGTCAATAAGGATTTAATTAACTTTCTTTGTTACCTTTGCAAGCACTTATGTTTAGTAATGTCATTTCAGCTACATTTCTGTCTGACAGTCTTGCTTGTTCAAACAGTAGTTTTTGCTTTTGCATTTCTTGTTCCTATTTAAGTGAGAACTTCAATTTAATTTTTTGTAAAATTTATCATAATTAATTGTTTATTTCTTTGAATTAAAATAGTGCGATTCATTTGTTAAATTTTAAACTTACAGCTATAAGTATCATTCTCCTCTATTCAATGTAAGAATAGAATAGAATAAAAAGTTAGTGTGTTTAAATAATGTTAAAAAAATGTTAGTATTAATTAGAAACTCTTAATTTAATTTCATACATGAATGGATGAGCCCCCTTCATCTTCTCCTTCTCCTCCTTCTTCCTCTTCTTCATCACTACCACTACAGCTCTGTAATAAATTTCTTTAAGTGTCTAATACAGTAATAAATCGCGTAAAAACTTACCCTGCCAATGATCTCCGCGTATGACATATAAAGCTTGTCTTCTTGCATTGCCCCGCTAAAATTACAAAAATTTTAACTTAGATTTCAATTAAATATAGATCAAATGCAGTGTTTAAATTTCCCATACCTGTGCTCTGTGGTGGCTTGGCGACAGAACGCCACTACTAATTGATTTAATGGATCTTGTTTACTAGTTTCCTCTTCTATCTCTTTTTTGGCCAATTCTGCATCTTCAAATGATTGCTGAAAATTAAATTCTTTACTTAGAAAAAGTAAAAAGTAATAGGTTTATAGTAATCAAATATAGTCATCACTGTGCTCATTTGATTTCAACTTAATTTCAATCCTTTAATATTATAAATAAATTAAAATAACAGCCTACTGTTAAATCTTGAATTAAAATTTCTTGACCAACATTTTCATCTGTCAGCCATAAATCCTTGTATGTTCTTAAGAAAATATTGATGGCTCTATGCCTAAATAAAATAGAATAAATAATTTTTATTACAATAATTAAATCAATCAATAAATAAATAGTTGTATTAATCAAACATTATCTTTTACCAAAGATTATATTTCAATAAAAAAGGAAATATACCTATTTAAACTATACAAAGGTGTACTAAGTAAACATGCGAGTGCTGCTCTTTTCTTGGCAGTTGACATAACTCTCTTCCATGCAGATCTGGCTGGGGCAGGGTTATGAGCCTACAAGAGGGAGACAAGATTTCACTCGGGATTCAACCATGCGGAATTAATTTCAAAGTAGTTAATTATTCATAATAACATTAATAACATAGAAAAACCACAAAAATCACAAGGATTAATAAAACCCATTAAGTCATTCTATTCTATTCCAACACTGTTATTTTCACTGTAAACATAAAACCATGTAAATAATGGTGATGCGTGTTAGTTCCCGCGACACACTGCCCTATTACCTGGGCAAACTATGTAAAGAAGATTGACGGAAACACGCAATTACAGCTCTCTTCCTTTGAATTGACACTACACTTCGATAAACACCTTTCGTTTGTGTTTGAGGATGATCGATCTGGTAGTTAAAGGGTTTTTGACGTGGTGAAAAAGAAATTTTGCAAATAATTATAACATTAACGAAAATTTAAATACGAAAAAAAAATTTCTAAGAATTATAATTTACCATATGCAGGCCATGCAGTACTTGCGCCATTGCTATTATTCTTTCAACAAGTTGATCCAAGGATTCACCTTTGGCCACTACTCCGGTGTTTTTATTCCCTAATTTGCTGTACAAGTGATGCTGCCAACTCATTGCATCGCTCGGGTCGATTTTTTCGGGTAATAGCAATTGATTTTTTACGTATTCTGATGTATCCAAGTCTGGTTCTTTCTGTAATGATTTTTTGTATGGTTAAAGTTGAAGAATGGATTTAATAATAGGAAAATTCTTACTTTAAGGAACTTCTCTTTGGCATGTTGTACCAATTCTTGTTCTCTGCCAGCAAACAGATTCAAACCTACAGGTAACAGTCTTTTCAAGCAAGCCACCATTAAACTTGCCGCTAACTCTTTGTCTTTGTCTCTCTTTTTATCACGGTCTCGTTTTTTCTTTTTTGTTGTTATTTGAGTTGATGTGTCTGGAATTGCTTGTACACGTCGACTGGATGCAGGCATTATTAATGTCATGTTGTCAATTTCGTTCTGAGCTATGAAATTCTGTTCTTCACGTCTGAAATATTGCGACGTAGACCAAATGTTGAAAATTTCTGCAACGTATTTGTATAATTGCTCCGCTTCCGGCACACTCATTTTCAACCAGTGAGCTCTACAATAATAATTAACATCAATTCAAACTTGAAGCAACACAATTGTGCCAAACTCACCTTTGAAGATCGACATATTTGATAAGAAGTGGATAAAATGCATAGATATCTCGTACAATAAAAAGCCATTCCTTGATAAAGGAAAAATTTAGATTTATTTGAATGCAACGAAGAATTTAAATATTTTATACTTCTTGCAACTGTCCTTCAACTGAAGATGTGTCCTCAGTTTGCGATTTTAAAAACCCTCGTAAAGATTCTTCTTTGTGATATAATTGATCCACTCTATTGCGTATTGTAGTGGATAATGGAAGAACTGGATCCATTAACAATTCCTCAGATGAATTGATGATGATTTGTTGAGTAAATGCTTAAAGATTAAAATGAATTAATAACAATCAGTTAGAACGCAGAAAACGTATCAAAAACTTCTTACTTGCAATCCTTATCAACCATGGTGCTTTATCATTCGGAACACCAATGTTATTTTTAATCAAAACCATTACTGTTTTTAGAAGATTGTTCATATGTTCACTGGTAACCATAGTTACATGGTTCCCTGATTGTGGACTCACATTATCTGGTCCTTGATTCCACCAGAAAGGCAAATAGCTATATAGAAACAAGAAATAAATTATTTTGACAATATTTTGTATATTGAAGTATATGAAATTACAAGATTGTACCTGCAAAGCATTGGCAGTTCCACGTCAATGATATGAGGTAATTCCGTATAATCTCCACCAGATTCAGCAAATTTAGCAACTTCTGACATGAGATCTTCTAATGTAGGCATACTGGATTCCATTTTTGCCATAACATCTTGAGCTTCTAGTGAAGTTTCTTCCAATCGACCATGGATTGAATATTGATTGTGTTTATTGAGATGTGGTTCTAAAAAGGCAACTGGAAAGGTACTGGCAAATGCACCAAGACATGTTCCTAATGATGAACGATGCCTAAAATTAACAGAAAATATTTATTACTGTAAATAATCATGTAAAAATTAAAAATCAAATTTCAAATACCGATCTAATTCATTTTTAATGAATTTTCTGTTATTAAACAGTTGTCTGTCTGTTCCTAAGGTATAAAGACTGTTGAGAATTTTGTAACAAGCCACTTGAACATCATCCACTGAAATGTAAAGAAAGGTTGCATTAATTAAATAATGAAAATAAAAATAAAGCTTGCCGTTATCTTACATAAAAGATCACTTCCGTACTCATTTGAAGCTAAATGATCGAACATGGCCGTTAATACAGGCAATAGAACCATTTGCAAGTAGTTGAGAGATGAAGAGGTCTTTAAATGAGTTCCTCGCAAGTAGTTGTAACGCTGCCCTTTGAGATTTACTACAGTTTGCTCCAAATCCTCAGCTGCGTTGTTGAAAAAGGTGAGCATTGATGTTCGAACAAACTCTGGACAACTTTTAACTATGGATCTTTAGGAAAATTTACAAAATAAAATTAATATCAAAAATTATTTTGGTTATTTTACATTACTTTGCATCAAATGCACGAATCAGGACTTGTAAACAACGCATGGTAATGCGTGCATCGTTTCCAAATGCGCTGATTTTAGCTCGAAGAAGTCCAGCTAATTTACAGAAAAGTCCTGCAATCATTTCTTTTTCTTTCAAAGATGCAGCACCGACGGTTGAAGTTGCAGTTGCTACCTCGATGAAATAATTGCGATGAGTAGAAAAGTATTTTTCCATCAAAGGTAAAACCACCTGAAATAGTTAGTAGTAAATATTTACATGGAATATTGTTATTATTTGACAAATTTTCAATTTACTTTGCCAAAGAATTTAACATCTCTGCTTGAAGTTTTGAAACTGGAACGACGTGTGTAATTGCCGCTTGGTTTTAATAATTTCATGTTAAATGCTGCAACATCTAAATATTGCAACAATTTTTCCAGCAAGCTGTAGGCAAATCTTCGCTCAGTTGTTCCTGCATCTGGGTCACCGTCCATCGACTTACTCAACCTAAAATTAAAATTAAAAAAAATTAACTTAACTAAATTGAAAAATGTAATAAAATTTATCATCCAACCTGTGAACTTTATATCCTTGGAACTGCAAATATTTGAGTAACTCTTGTGATCTTTCTCGATTTTTTCGTTTTTCTTTGTCGGTGAGAAGATCATAAGGAACGAGTTGTGGATGAATGATATTATTGTTATTTGATGTTGAATCTTCTAATGTTTTCATTGCCCATACATCATGTGCATTTTCTGTCAAACGTTCAGCCATATTCTTAAAAAACAAAAATAAAATAAAATCTCATGCTTTAAATTAAATTCTGCATTAAAATACCTGCATTTCTCTGCTTAATGTCAAATTGGACATGTCAACTGGTCTTGGATGGTAAACAGTTTGAGATGTATCACCTCCCTAAATAATAATTATGTATTAAATATGGTCAAAAATGTGAAATTAAATGGTTTTCTTACCAAACTGGATTTAGATGCTCCTCGCTGTAAGTTTGCTTTTCCACCTCGTGCATCTGTATCACTCATTTCGATCGTCCATTGCCATGCCAAAAGTGCTTTAAGGGCATCTCTGATGGGTTCCTGATATCTCTCCTTCTCCCAATCAGCGAGTTTAGCAAATGCTTTAAGGCGAGGATGAATTTTGTTGTCGCCTGACCAATGGTCACCATAAACCCAACCATTTTCAAGCTAGTAAGACACAGTGTTAATTTTTTAATAGTTTTTTGTTTTATATTAATTAATTATACTTTATGACTAGCCCAAGCGTCGTGATAATGTTCTGCAAACTTTTGCACAATTGCTGTTAAATCCGAATTCAGTTGAATACTAAAATTAAAATTAAAATTAAATTAAAAAATAAAAAAAGAATAAAAAGTATACTTTACCTGACAGTATTAACAGGTGTGGGTTTAAATGGACCAGCTTCGGAAGCAGATTGTTTGTACAATTCTTCATCAATTGACACCGTGAGCGAATAATCAGGAGGCAAAGCACAACCGATTGCTGACAAACATGGCAAAGCTTTGCCAAATAAATCAGGATCATATTCCTAAACAAAGTTCAATTCATTCAATTCACTACCCGACTTTTAATTAACAACAACACCGTACCATTTTTGCCAAAGAATCGAAGATGTTAGTGAAAAGGATCATAGTGAGTCTTTTTTCTTCCTCACTGGCACAACCAAAAGTGCCTTGCCCACCTGGAGCGCCGTAATATCGACTGCATCTTTCGAAATGAAGTGTCAATAACTGAAAAAAAAAATTAATTCAATTACAACCAAAATAAAAAAAATTTTGCTGTAAATTCAAATGCTTAATATGCTTAATTGCTGAAGATTTACTTAAGATTTATTTAAGATTTACCTTAAGACGTGCCTGGGATAAGCATTAAGGGAATTGACAAACTAATTTTACTGTGATGCGCATTTGGATTTTAACTTAAATCACCCAAGTGCTCAATTCACTACATTTGAAGTAACATTTAAAAAAAAATCTTACTCGTAAAGCTACGGTTGTGTATTCCGTAAGAGCAGAGACATCAACGGTCAATTTTCTTAATAATCGAAGTAACATACTCGGCTGCATTTCTCTGTTATGATTTGATTTAATAACAAAATGATTAATATCTTTAAATTGGCCTTGAATACACATTTTTTACTTGGTTAAAGCAACCAGGAAGTCTGAAACGGCTTCTCTTTGTCCTTTGGTCAACAACTTGCATTTGGACAATCTGTAGACTGTGTGCAATGTTGCTTCCATAAGAGTTGCATAGTTATCAGCATCAGCGAAAAACCTGCAGTATTTGATGAGTAAAGGCAGAATGGAATTACCAATGTACCGATTAAGTGCCAATGCCATGTCACTTTCTCCACCTTCCGGCTGAAATTAACAGAATTGTCAATTAACAGTACAATTAGAAGATTTAAGTAGATGAATAAACCTTTTCCAACATAGTCGCTGCCCTAAGATCAGGAAGAAATGCGTTTTCAAGAATACGGAAAAAGATTTCACGTTCTTCAATTCCATAGACTCTTTCCAAAAACATTACAATTGATTGTTTGTGATTTGGAGTGAGACCAGAAGGTAGATCGCTTTTTGAGTCGCCAGTTGTTGTGACAAAAAGTGGGAAATTGATACTCAAAACGCCTTCTAGATCTTCAAGTGGAACTAAAGATCGCAAAATAGCTCGGGCTCGTAAAGATTCATTCTTCCCCTGTAATTATAAATAATAAATTATGATAAAGAGCACTTTTAAAATGTATTAAATAAAAATAGTTATTAATTTACCATTTCTATGATAGAAGCATCTGGTGCGCATCGACCTAAAAGATCAACAAGAACACAGTAGAAATTAAGAATCGCAGCACCGAGATCCACGTAATCCTCATCTTCATCATTAGGCACTGGATGGTTAATTGGAGGTTCCATTGTTCCGCCAGGTATATAATCTCTCAATGCGTTGATTTTTTCAGACATTTTGTTGGCTTCGACTATTGCTTGAAGAAGACCTTCACCTTCTCCTCTTAAAGCTGGTCCCAGACACTCTGGACGACGGATTAATAGACGGATTACTAAATTTGAATTCTCTTCTACACTTTCACCTGTGACAAAAAAGAACATGAAATATTGATGATGTTTTCAATATTTTTATGTAACGCACCATTAACCCAAACGCAAAATCGTAAGAAATCTAGATATCGCTCTCCTTCGACTGGATCCCAACCAATGTCCGGGTAATGTTTTTCCAGTAGTTCTTGATTACTTTGAAGTCCGCATCGAGAAAGATAAATAGCAATTTTTTCCAACAGATGTTCCCGCAATGCAAGAGCTAGCTCGTTATTCTCCATAACAGACGAATAAGCCACATCCAGTGGAGTAGAACCACGTAAAGATGGCCGAGCTGAAATTGAAATTGAAAATAATTCAACGAGAACAAATTTGAATATTATTTACCTAGTAGAATATTTGCATTATCCAACAGAAAACTAAAGTGATCGAACATTGCCTTTTGATTGACTTTGCTACTGCGACAGAAATAGCAAAGAAATCGACAACAAGCAACAACCATTTCGTGCGATGTATCCTAAAACGACCGAATTTATCAATAAAAATAAATATTAAAACATTAAAAAATTTAAAAATCAAACTTTTTTCTTTGTTTCTTCCGTTGATGTTCCACTGGGTACATCAGACTGAGTCTGCGCTCTGCGGCCCAATGTATTCATCATCACTGCCATTACATCTTCATGCACTCGTAAAATTCGAATCAAATCAGGATGTTGAAAGAAAACCCGATTGCGGACAAATTCCCATAAGCTAAATCTCAACAACTCCTCTTCTTCAGGACCCATTTGGACTGGTAGAAGTCTTCTTATGACACCCAAATACTTCAATAATTTACTAATATCATCTTTGCTCTTTTTGGCAATCGAGTATGAACTTTGAAGAGCTTGCATAATTTCACCTACGCCATTATATTGACGCAACAATAAACCAAACATTTCTCTAATCAAAGTATTGCTTTCTAGTGCACTTTCTTCAGCCCAAGATACGATTGTTTTGATCAACACGCGTCGAAAATTATCTTCTGGAACAAGTTTTCCATCCGATTCATTCTCCGGTTTCACATCTTCAGATTTCTTTACTAAACTCATCAACTTGTTTAATTTTTGCGTCCAAATTCGCTCATTATCTTTGGGTTTTTCATCTTCGCCTTCCTCCTGATTAACGCTGATTTTTGTCATTAATCCTGCATGGTAATTATTTAATTTATCTCTGATTTCTTCATTGCAAGGACATAAATCACTGTCTTCTTCTAAATTCTTGAAATTCATGATAGACATCATCTGCTCTTTGGGTGGACAACGGAATTCTCGAGTCTTTTTAGCAGCTACTGCAGGAGGCAAATCTGATTGTTTGATTTCCACATAACGTCTTAATTGATCCTTTAAAAAAACAATAAAACTTATTGAAGAAAGATAGTTTACTTAATTAATTTAATTAATTATCTTACCACTTGTAACTCTCCCACATATTCGTCTGAAAATGTAACTATTGATTCTAAACGATGACGTAACTGTAAGTCGCATAAATGGTGCAACAAATAACACATTTGTAATTTAACGCCTTCATCTAAGTGCATTTGAAGAAGCCCTTTGTTATTATCAGGAGTTTCTAAAATTTTAAGGAATTAAAAAATTAGTAAATATATTGTCTTACATGCTATTTGTTTACCTGGATCGTATGTTTCATTCCAAGTGTGAGGATCGATGAGAATTAAAAGTTTTTCCAGGTCAGAATCATTAATCAGACCGATTAACAGTAGCTTATCTACGGTTTTAATTAATGGCACAAAAAGGTTTTCATTGCTGCCTCCGATTGGATCTCGATTATGAACGGTTCCTTTAATGACAGCGTCTTCAATTGCGTACATAACAAATCGTTTCAGGACATCAACGGGAAAATATGGACTACTAAGTTCCTTTATATCATCCACCTTTTCTCTAAAATTCATATAAACATTTATTTTAAATTTAAAAACGATGTTAATAATATTTTTTTAACTCACTGAATTTCTGACATTTGCATTTGAGGTCGTATTGAAACTATGTCCAATGATCTGAGACTGTGAGCCATTAATGGATTGTCGTACAAATTTTTCATTTCGGGTCCCAATGGAATGATGTATTCATTTTGAGTTAAACTCCTATAAATATTAATAAATCACTTTTATTTATTTTTAAATAAGTTATTATTAGTGATTAACCTCAAATAAGCGTGAGCTTCGAGGTGAATTGCTATCAAAATATCATAAAATCCAATTCTCAATGGCCCAGACATGTATTCGGATTGAATAGCATACAATAATTGTTTTTCGTCAACATGATGACACAACATATGAGCTACTCTATAGTTGCTTTGGAAGCAAACTGCGCAATATAAAGACAAAGTGTGCGCATGAAAACTGAAAAAATAATAATAATTGAATTATTATTTTATTTTTATAATTTAAAAAAAAAAATTTCTTACGTTAGCAATTTTTCATGTTCAATCAATTCCAAGATATCAATACAACGATCTTCTTCTGGAATGTGTAATGCTAACATGGACACTGGGTCTTCGCACAACATACTCCAACCTCTTACATCGGATAGTTTCAATGAATGAACACGTAACGAGTTATTTGCAGCACGAGCCCATGTATGAAGTCTAAGACTTTGAACTTTAAGTCGAGGTGGACACTAAAAATATTTTTTATTAGTATTATTTACAACTAACATAAAATTAAAAAAACAATAATTTAAAAAACCTGAGGTGTTAAATGCTTTTCAGAACTCTGAAGTACAGCTGCAGATAAAGGCATTGTTTTTCGAGTTCGTCCCAATTCAAACTGTAAGATTTCTTTACTGGTCGCTTCAAAGAAAATTGCTGGAAAAAGTTTAGTTCCAGGTTCCATCTAATAAAAACAGACATACAAACACAAATGTAGTATAATTTAATGTGCAAACAAATGAGAAATACCTGATATTTATATTTCGTTTCCTTTCCATCACAAGTAAAACGAATTGAACCGGTTGCAGTATCAATATAACAACCTAAATACATTCCTTGAGATGCTCGAGACCCACTATCTGACTGCGAAACCACACTGTGCAACTCTCCTGCACTAACCAAGTAACAATTATGTCGTTCGCACCTGTAAAAAATTATATAAAATTGATTTCAAAAAAAAAAATTGATCTATTAATCTTGAATTTCGAATTAAGCTTACATTTCTGTCACAGTATTTTCGGCATCGAGTCGAAGAAATTTCACCTGACGAATATTTTTCGGTTCGAACATCTTCTCACCTCTTTTATTTCTAAACTGAGTCGTCACCCAGCCCACATAAACATGATTTGGATCCTGACCGGGGAAAATACGAACCCCGAAGAAATATTCATCCACTAAATCGAGGCAGTCATTATCAAGACTGTCTTCTAGTTCCCCTCCATCATCTTCACCGGGAAATGCCGGTGCCCGTTTCTGACTGCTCAGCGACGCGGGTCTGTCTGCGACTTTTGGCGTAAGCATTTTCAGATCGATGATTGACCCGTGTCGAGCAGATGCACGTCGTCGAAGACCCGGAGTGATTAAAGTCGGAGGTGGTTCTTTCCCCGGCACATCCAAAAAGTTTGATGTAGGTGCTTTGATTTCCGGTGGTAAAACCTCTTCTGTTCGTGAAAAGCCTCTTTCGGTGCTAGGTTCACGGCTTTTTCTAAAGAACCGGAAAGGAGATTTGCTACGGCCACGTCTCATTCGATCCTCATCAACACCCAAATGATTTTGATCTACTGGCATTCCATCAACACTTGAGGATGATAATAATTTTCGTCCAGATGTATCGGGTGTTCCAGGTGCAGGTCCATTTTTACCAGTAGTTTCAAAAGATCTTGTTTTTGAAATTCCACGTTTGCTTTTTCTTTGGGGAGGTTCCACTGGGATATGAAGACCGTCAACTTCCATTTCGGTACCATCTTCGTTATAACCTCGTCTCAAATCTGATAAAAGTTTGTTAATACTTGTAATTTGAATAGCATAATTAATTTTACCTGAAATGTCAGAGATTGTGAATCCACTTTTGAGCATGTGTTGTTGCAATTGGTCTGGAGCTCTCGCAGCGGCTTCGATTTCAGCTCGCTTTTTTTGTTGTCGTAATCTTACCTCTTGCCAGAGGTTTTCTTTATCAGTTTCACTATTTTTGAACAAAATTATTAACAAAATAAAATTACAAACTCAACTTTTACTTACCTGATTAAAGTTGGTTTAATTATCACAGGTAAACTAAGTCGAAGAAATTCCCAATTTGCTTTGGTCTCCATCGTTTCAAACATTTTGTGTGATATTTTAAGACTTGGTGGTGTATCACCACTATAACAGTAAGATAAATGTTAATTTTAATTTTTTATTACCAATTTAACTAAAGTAAAACATATTTTTTAATTTTTACCCAGCGGGTATTCTGGTTACTTCTACTTTACAGTCAATAGCGTCATCAACATTTTCAAATATGGAAAGATCCTTGTTGTACCAAAACGTCATTGGTCGATTCATATTTCTGTAGCAATATGTCTGTTTGAATTTTTATTGTTATTTTTAAGTATGAAGACTACTTACACGCAAAATGGTTTATAACCTTCTTGCAAACCACATGCAGTAAAAAATTTCAGTGCATTTACATCCTAGAAATTTAATGATGAATTATAAATGATTTATAAAAAATGATGTTTATAGGTGAGTAACTCACATGACCAAATGTTAATTTAGCTTTTTGTCCTAAACCTAATGTGCAAGCAGGTACAAAACCTAAAAAATAATAATTGACCAACAAGTTACAGAAATAAATTAATGTAAGAAGTAATAGATTCAATTGTGTGCATACCTTCTCCAGTTTGAATGTCACTAAAAGCACTTTCACCACCAAGTGTATCCATCATTAACTCACCATTTAAAGAGAAACCTATTTAATTAACAAAATAAAATAAAATTCATACAGAAAAATACTAGAGGGACATGAATATCTAAACACAACATGCAATAACAATATCCATGCTTACATGCAGTTACGAAAAAGCACTGGTTTAATATTTTTACATGTTATCTAAGGATTTTTACTTCTTACTATGGCTGATGAATAATTTGAATTTACACACATTCTAAAATCCTAATTTATTACTAACGTTTCATGCTAATCAAACTAATTTTTAATTTTGCAAATTTCTATGCTACTGTGTATCTACTGCAGTAATACAATTTTTTGTCTGGTTTTGGCCTAATTAATCCGTAACTTACTTATGGTTCCATCATTTAAATCTAAGAAAACTCCAATCACATCGCCCACATTCCACTGCTTGCCATAAGGTTCTGCGGTGTTGCCATAGAATTTGCACTCCTTAAAGTCACAATATTCATAGGATTGTTTTTAGTACCAAAGTATTTCAGTAAAAATGGGTAAAAAATGTAAAAATAACAAAGGCATACCAAAAAACATCAACAAAAACAATATAAATTTAAAAATCAGTTAAAAAAACAATAAAAAAATCATTAGATTTATTATTACAACAGATGTTAAATTGTAGTTATATGTCGGGTCTTTGCTCAAAAATCATTAGAAAAAAACCGGTCCATCGAACTACTTACTGATGGATCCATCATGTAAATCTAGCATACACCCAACTATGTCGCCTACTTGCACTGATTTGCCGTATGGTTCTGACCCAAGATGCCATTTGCGCACCTTTCATTTTTTTATTTTAAAAAAATCGAGCAAAAAATATTAAAAAAAAAATATTAAAAAAATCAAAAAAAAAATTTATTAAACACTTTTGTGCTTAATTTATCAAAAAAATATTTCTAATTAATAAAAAAAAATATAAACACAAAATAAATTAAAATCTTTTAACTGTGCATTTAAGTTCAGCTTTAAAAGATAAATTAAGAGTAAAGCGACTTACATTAAATCCATCAAATGCCCAAGAATTCTCATCACTGCCAACTTCCACTCCTGCTGTCATCGAAACACGTGCCCACCCTACTTTCATTGGCCCAGCAGTAAGCACTTCGAACTCAAAATACCTGCACTTACAAAAACAAATATTTGATTTCTGTCCAAATTATTTAGACATTGATGACAAACCATTTCTCATCTACAACTGCATATGTTTTTTCTGCTCTGAAAGTTCTTGAGATTTCTTTAGTGAATGTGTCTGGTTTTCCAGGCAAGGCTGAAATAATTGATTAAAAAAATAAAATGTATAATTTAAATTTGTTATTAATTAAGAAAATATCTAAAATATGGCCAAACAATTGCACATGCACACACACATACGTACAATATGGTACAGAAACTACCACTCACCCTTTCAATTTAACTGCTAGGCAGCAAAAAAATTATTAAAAAAATATTTTAAGGGACAAAATTATAAAACCAAAACTGCAATTTAATGGCAACAATTTTTTGCAAACAGGAAATTTAATTTTGAGAACTAGAATTTATTTAAAATTATACTAATCTAAATATTGCACTTACCACTTTCGGCTGCTTCACCAGTTGGAGGATCCAAGTTATATCCATAAGCAATAAGGGTTCGAACTGTTTCGCTTGCAGTATCCCTTTAATGATTTTTTTTATTAATTAAAAGGGTTTGAATTTAAAACAATTACTGTAATTACCTGTTTGCTTTTTTAATGGCATCATCAACTTTATTGTACGGTACTAAATGAGGGCTGCGTTTGTTTTCGTTGTCCTAAAAAAATAGTGAATCAATATAAATTACTTTAATATGATTAAATTTGTGCTAATGGTCTTACTTCATTCAATCCATAAGTCCATCCTTGTTGTACTCTCTCTTTAGCCCACATGTTGTGAGTGTTTTCAGCTAAATGGTCCACTAACTCCTCCATTTTCGTGCTAAGAGTTATAGCACTCAAATCAAGAGGTGCAGGTTTATATCCATTTGGTTGAAGATACCTAAATATATATATATTTATCATTTCCATGTTCTTAGTTTGTGTAAAAACTAAAAAGCTCACGGTTCATTATGAAGTCGCAATGTTTTTATCCTTGATGGTGGTTTGTCAACAGTAATGTGATAACCAAGAGCCAAAACAGTTCTGTCAACAAAATTTTTACAACAAATTAATAATTAATTAAATAACAACAAAATTTGATATTCTACTTTAATGTTTGAACAGCTAATGTGTTGTCATATCTTTTTTCTGCCATAGGTAATTTTTCAAATGACGTCAAGCATGGATGTTTCTTTTTATAATCATCTCTTTTCTAAAATTAGAAATAGACAATGGTAATTTAAATTCATAAATCAAAACACTAAATAATAATTAATTACCTCGCCGTACATCCATCCAGCATCAATTTTATTCATTGCCCATAATTCGTGAATATTTTCTGCTAATTTTTCACGAATATTTTCAATATGATTAGGTAAAGCAACCTATTCATAAAAATGATTATCTTTTAATTACAAGATCAAAATTATTAACTGAAACTTGACTTACTCCTGCAGTGTCCACAGGAATTGGGACAAAAGCAGTATAATCTTGTAGCAAACTCGGACCCGCTAAAACACCTTTACTTAATTCACCAAAATAATAGCAAGGCTCAATTGCCAGCTGTTGATTAGGCAATAAACATTCGACTAAAGGTGAAAACTCTCCAACTGGACCATATTTAAGCCTTCCATGATCGCCACCCATAAGAAAACGACAACTACAGAAGACAATAATTATTAATTATTAATTTTTAAACTATTTTAGTTATGTGTCATCAAGTTAAAATTATACCTCAGTTTTGCTGACACACTGATGACTGGAAAAAACATTCCATCCGTGTTAAAACCACTAAAACATCCTGCAACTGCACAACCATTTATAGTAAAAGTGATCATTGAAGCATCAAGGTCTATTGCACATCCAATTATATCTCCTTTTTTGATGTATGGTGGATTTACATCACGTACTTTATTGCATCTTCCACCTGAGGACAAGTAAACAAAGCGATTGGCTTTAGTTATGTTTTGACAAAATAGAACTTACCTGCCCATAGGTTTGCCCCATCAAATCCAAAAGAATATAAATCATCGCCTACACCATTTCCTCCCCACTTCTCACCACCTCCAGGAAAAGGTGTGTAACCACTCGTGTTGGCCCAACCGACTCTTAAGTGCGGAAGTAGATGAGTGACCATTTCAATATGATCTAAAGTGGCTTCGAAGTACCATTTCCGGTACATGACTGAATTTTCTACTTTTCCAACAAATATCAATGGTCTCATACTAGCAACATAGTCGACTAGTTGAGTTTGGAGAAGAAGATTTTTGCCGGGTAAAAGGTTATCACAAATGTTGTTTTGACTGCTGCGTACTGCAACTCCATTACCAACACACAATGAATTTAATACATTTAATACCTAAAGAATTATAAAAATTTTATCAATTAACGATTTTATTTATTTTTATCTTTCAAAACAAAACATTACTTTTGGATCTCGTCCATGTTTTTCTAGTAGTGATATAATAACTTTGATATGTTCTTCCTGCATCATATTTAGAGCTTCGGGACTGTCAATCAATACACAGTGTAATACGTCCAACATACCTAGAACATCGAATCGATTGATTGATTTCATTGAGATAAAATTAGAAAATTGTAAATACCAGTTCCTTCGCCTGTTGATTGACTTCCCAACCTGCTGAAAAGCCAATTGAGGCGATGAGATTGAGCAAATTGAGCACAATTGGTGTGGTTGCCTTTAATAACAGCAGCTAATTGGGGAATAAATTTAAATTAGATTATTTTGAAACTAATAAAAAGTAGCAAACATACCTAACAATTGATATAAATATCCTTGAATAATATTCCAATCATGACCAGCTTCACCTCCAGCTAAAGCTACCAAATAACCTTGACTTGTTATGACATTAATTTTATCTATAGCATCCAAAATGAGATTAAGAATTCCCTACAAGTACAAATATTTTATATTAATCATTTGTAAAACCAAATTTAAAGAAAAAATTTACTTCTTCTTGAAATAAGTCTTGTCGATTTCGTAAGGCTCTTAATTTATTTTGTTTCTCTTCATGTTCTGATAAAAAAACGTTTTTAAGTTATGTAATCAATCATAAATTATTTTTATCATATTTTATTTTACCAATGTCATCCTCAGGCTGAGCGAAATAATTAATTAAATCTTCTAATAACATAACCATTTCTGATAAATTTAG
This sequence comes from Geophilus carpophagus, assembly GCA_034687075.1. NCBI lineage: Eukaryota > Metazoa > Arthropoda > Chilopoda > Geophilomorpha > Geophilidae > Geophilus > Geophilus carpophagus. The sequence goes on along the minus strand of JAQFZN010000819.1, from coordinate 4,297 downwards.
TTGTCGAAACATATCGCCACCTTGTTCTTCTTGTAAATTGTCCAAACCTCTAATACGAATTAACAAACATTTCAGTTAATTATAATTTCATTTACCGCATCAATTATTGGATATTTACTCAATAAATTTATCAAACAACGCCCCGCATTTTCGAATAACGAGAGCAGTCCTCGACTCTTCTACTTGAGCTCGACTAAATTCAATGCCGTCATCCATTTTGCCCTCTTCGCTTAATATCGCTTGTTTTTCTTCTACTTTACCAACACCCTTCTTTTTAGTTTCAAATGACTAAAACAAAATAAAAAATATTAATCAAATTTTTATTAGCTTTAGTAGTATGAATTAATAAATCATACTTTATACGACAACCACAATTTAGTCGCGCAATGCTGTACAAAAACAGTTGTGTCGCCATATTTGATGAGCGGTTGCCCTAAAACTTCAATATCTTTGTCATCTAAAGCATCTTTCTGCCCTTTAATATCATCTTTAGTATGTTTAAGGCAGAAAGTAGTTGTTTCAACCGTTGCTTGATCTCGATGTACCAAAAAAATCTCATTATTTTCACCCAAACTCAAATACTGTCCTGTTGTTATGTGCCTTATTCGAAGTGGATGACGCCAATTTATATAACCACCGGACCATTTTGTTCTGGCTAATTCTAATCGCCATAGAGATCGAGCTTGATTCACTACAGCACCACCTTCATAGACTACAATACTAAAATAAGATATCGTAAATCAATATAAAGAAGTAAGCAATTATGGAAAATATTTACTTTTGTCCTGGTTGCTCAGTCCACGTGGCAGGAATCGTTAAACATTCATCACCACCATGAAAAAACCTCAACACTTCGCCACCAAACACAAAACCTATTTTAAAAGAAATTATATATTTTTTTAAATATAAAAATTAATTTTTACGTATTTCAATTTGCTCACCAACTGATTTATTTCTACTTGCGCCAGTGCCAAAAGGATAAACAGACCAATGTGTTACGTGGAAAGATGCATTTACAACAGCTACTTCATTTTCCTTTGCAGTGTGCTGAATAATGTAAACATCCAGTTAAGTAATTAATGAAGGCTTACATTTATCTAATTGTATACCAAATATCTCTCTGTAGCTACGCTCACTAAAATAAGGTCATCACCAACTCGGACTTTCTCACCCTCAGACCTCTGTTTAGAAGCTGGATGAATTGTCCACCAACATGCCTCACCTACCAAATTTTTGTTTATTGTACGTAATGTTTTTATTTAATAAATAAATAACGTTAAATTGATTGTGTTTTACATTACCTTGACAATGTTCTTGAAGACCGACGTCAAACGCTAATTTATCATTAGATGAACTAGTGGATAAACATGCCAAATACTGGTAAATTAAAAATAAAATTTGTTAACTTTTCCTTTTTTACATGTGTCAAACAAATGCATTTTTTAAAGTATTTATAGCTTTTCCATGCTCACCATGTGGCTATTTTGATGTCGTAATAGCACTGCATGACCATACAGCAATGTTCTGTGACCAGATGTAGTGCCTTGATTCTGCCACACAAATATAAAAATAAATTAAAGTTAGTGTCAGCAAGGGATTGAAAATGCTCATTTTGGATTCACACTTGGGAGAAACTATTTTAATGATTTAATTTTTTTATTTATTTATTTTATTTAAGACATATATATAAAAATACATTTTATTTGGATTTGGGTTTGGTTAAATTGCATTCAGTTCGGTGATTTAAATCGCAAGCAGGTCTTGTGATTGTAATATTGCATGCTATAAAAAGTTGAAATCAAATATCCATGACTGCTTCAACTGTCTGGATTTTTATAAAAACCTACAGCAATTTTTTTCTTCTTTGGGCTATTCATTATAAGAGCAAATGTTACTTACTGCAGAAGATTCCTGTAATAAAATAATGAATTATATTTTACATTATTATTTTTATTTATTTTTAATACATTTTTTTAAAGTTTAGTCAGGGAATTTATAATCAATTGTATTTATTACAAACTTTTTAATAATTTTTAATTAAATCATATTACCGATTCACTTCCCGCTGCTGTAACCATTTCTTGAAGTGCCCTCACTGAAAGAGCTTGCTCGATTACAAGAACACATGTTGATAAATCCGGAGGAGAATTCTATAAAAAATAGTACAATTAATACTATATTTAAATTGATGTTTATAATTAAAAATGCTGTGTATTAAAATCATAGTGATGATTTATGATCATAACATCCATCGGAATGTGCATTCATCTCATGATGAATGAAGATTCCTTTTTTATTTTTTTATTATTTATTTTTATTTTTCTAGAAACTCAACTTTCTTGCCAATTTGGCTTGGCACAGGTCATAACTTAAAATTTTGTCACATGCGTATTTCCTAACAAGATTAGATGTACTTGTATATTTAAAATAAGAAATTATTGCAAAACATACGATAACTTTATCGTAATGACTAAATATTATTTTATTTTTGTTTAGTAAAAACAAATTAATTTTATTTAAGATAAAAAAAAATGCAACTCAACATCTGTTTACATTTGATGATTATTAAACAGAAAGTGAGTCAATTAGAAAATTTGTTATCTCATTTGTTATTGACTCTACTTGTGTGTAAATAATTAAAATACCTACCTTATCAGCAATGTTTTCCAAGAAGCAATGTCTGTTTCCAAAACCCTCAGCTGCCAGGCACACCCTCTCACCAGTCCCAGTGCACTGTAGACACACCATGTCATCCTAAATTCAATATTTTTTTTATAAATATTGATGATAAAACACTATATTATATTACAATAAATGATAGAAAATTAATTTGATAATGGTTTAAGTATCATTTAATATTTATATTTTTTTTTACTGAATAAAGTTCATACAAAAATTAATAATAAATAAATTAATAATAATAAAAAACGTAAATTTAGACTTTTTCTTTATCTATTGTATTTTTATTTCTTTAAAAATTCATTAGCATCTGCCAAAGAAGGTCATGTTATTTGATAACACAGCAATAGGGATATATTTAGTGATGTGCACAGCTGTAAAACCCAGACTACATTCAGCTCTCAATGACAGCGAATGCAAAGACGACAAAGCTGGCAACAGTAACTAGACAATCTTTGTAGGGGCTGGGGTTGAGAGTCTATTTATGGATTAAGGAAAACGTCCAAATCCTGCAACATGTAAGGAAACAAAAACCTGTCCACCATTCCCACATAACTGTTGAGTGATATTTAAGGACTTATAAGTAGTGGTAAAAATAATTAAACAAACCAGAAAGGCTAAAATAATTTTTTTTTTAAGAAATAAAAATTAAAAATAAAAATAAATTATTATTTTTTTATTTTTATTTCTGTATGAACATTAAATCATGTCAGCTGTTCAAACGTAAATAGTGGAAACGCCATTTCGCTATATGGCACAAAATCAGGGTGAACGAACATCTTTGAAAGCCAATTTAACTTTTTTTTTTCTAACAAAATGTCTTCTAGACACTTTGAAAATTACTATTTAAAACAGAGGAAATAAAAGAAAGCATTTTGGCACTCGTTTAACATTCTTATTTTCATCACACCCTTTAAACGCAAGGTTAATTAAAATTATTTAACCTGTCTATAATATTTTATACAATTAAGAAACACACATTTAGCAATATCTAACACGATAATCATCTTATAATCCATTTACTGTCATGCAGAGAAGCTCGTAATGGCGGAGAATCCTATTTTTCACAAATATTTTTTTAAGCTCATAAAAATCCCTTACCGTTCGTAAAAAGGAGACATCATCTTGCTCCGAACTTTCTTTTTTATCCGCCATCGTTTACGTAGTTGGCAATGGGAACTTTGCTTCGGCTCAAGAGCGAGAAATCGATCGAGCGCACACTTATTTCCTACGCTGGAGCATGGCGTATTCGAATTTAGTCGATCAATTATTTAGAGTCGCAGGACATTCACGGAATCAGTTCGGCCGTTGATCATGTCGGCGAGAAAAGTCGAGCGATTGCGTTTCAAATCCCTTAGTCTTTTCTCGCTGACACTCGTGCCAGGAAGCTTGCAAACCGCCTCTGATCTGATGCAGCTATTTTGAGCTGAGACTGCAGTTCCTCCTGTAGGTGCCGACAAATAAGTGTAAACTTGTGACGCTTCTTCAGCTGCTTTAAAACCAACTCGTTCTCTTATTAATTGATACGTTTCCAGCATCCGCATAAGATTCCCATTAAAATGGATATTTTCTCTGCCTGTTCGAAAAACAGCTGGAAAATGTATGCTGTCGCCATCTA
>JAQFZN010000818.1:0-22440 GCA_034687075.1 Geophilus carpophagus | reverse complement strand
CGTACTTGAATTTGGTCATCACCCCATGTGTCACTTCGGAAGTTTTTTTCAAAATGTAATTGAAACTCGTTTATTGGATACTAACACGTTGGTTTCAGAGTGTCTAGATGAAAGTGATCCACTGGGCGAATAGTTTGATTTCGTTTAGTCATCAATGAATCTCTCGTGATAACAGGATTCTTTGATGACTAAACAAAACCATACTATTCGCCTAGTACAGTGATTCTCAACCTTTTTTTTGTCATGGCACATTTTAAAAAATTTAAAGACTTGGAGGCACACTAACAATAAAAAAAATCACTTTTTTGATCCAGATTTCTGTATATATACGTATATATGTATATATAAATACTTTACTTTTGTATGGGTACATGCAATGGCAGCACGCTTTAAGAATCTTGCAGCACACTAAAGTGCCATAGCACAGTGGTTGAGAATCACTGGCCTAGTGGCCTTTGCAAGTCACATGCAGCCACACGTAGAGTAAATCTGGCTCTAACTCAATGGTAATGGATTTTTAAAATATATAAAAACAGGAATTAATATTCGTACACATATTTCACCAATTCAAAAGCATTAATAATTATTCAACTGCACCAAGATTTAATACAATTAAATTAAAAATAAAATAAAAATGTTTAAACTCTAAAGTTTTATTATAAAACGGTAACTTTTCATATTGTTCCTTAATTTATATAAGAATAAATTTTCTTGCTAACAAGAGTAGAACTATATGGCATATGATAATAATATTGGTAACATTTTTTAACATTTAACATATAATATTAAACAAAGGCACAAGATCAAAATGTTTTTAAATGAGTAACATTGCTTATATAATAAACTAATATCAAAATTACATAGCTGGCGTGATCATTCATTATCATTAAATATTTATTAAAAAGATTTCAAAAGTCATCTTAGAATATCATAAAAAATTAAAAAACATTCAAGTTTTTGACATTCACAAAGAATGGAAACAAATTACATTTTCAATTTCCCTGAGAAAAAAAAAAATTCTACCAAAATACAATACAAAGTTATATCTTCATTTCCCAAAACAACAAATATGCATCGTTAACATTAATCGCTGTGCTGTCTTTATTATTCGGTTTATTCCTAACATCTTTATAACCTCTTCCACCCATAATAGTAAGCAATGTTCTCGGTGCTTCTGAACTAACCTCTAATTTACTAGATGAAGTTAATAACGGTTCTGCAATAGAAGTAGCTGATGATGTTCGTGAGGAGTCACCATCAGAACTCGATGATATATAAATAGGTTCAGCAGCTGCTAAATTGGTTAAGTCTAATGATTTAGGTCTTCCCACTTTCATTTTAAGTCTTCGATCTAAAGTGCTCACAGTTGTTGGTAGAAGCAAATCAGGTTCGCTTCGTCGTAACGATTCGTACAAAGATGATTCACCACCTTCGTCGAAATACTCGCGCACATTTAACAAGTCACCGTACAAACCGTACACGTCGTAATCGCCATCTGTATGATTAATTCCACTATCTTCGTCTTCAGATCGGGCAATTTTCAATATCAAAGATGATGACGGAATAATTGGTTTAACACCTATGCAACAAAACGAAAAATTATTCTCATTTTCAAAACTAGTCGAAAAAGTTTAAAATTTACCTGCAAAAATGCCAGGTGAACTATAGTGGGCTCTTAGAGGCGCTTTTGGTGTTGCAGGTGCGGAAGAACATGATATTTGCTTAGTTAGTTTCAAATTAGTTGATTTGACGTTGTTCAATTTTAATTGTAGAGAAACCTCGCTTGGACTTGTCAGTGCTAATAATGTTGTTACTGGTCCCGCCAATGTGTGATAGGCAAGTGAGGCTTGTCCGCTTATTATTGGAACTCCTTCTAAACGCGGTAGTGGAATGTTAAGAGCCACACCCACATTAGTACCAACCCACAACAATCCTCGGCATGCCAACATTGATGTAACAAAAATGCATCGCGGAGAAGTTTGGTCTTTTTCTAAAAATAAATAATTAAAATTTATATTATTTAAGAGTTAAATTTTGTCAAGTATATCAATAAATAACACATACCCGTTACAATTCTATTAATGTTCGCTGCTATGTTAATGTCTTGCAAATGTTTGAATGTTTCCATATGATACAAGCACACAGTCGCTGTGTTTCTCAAATTAATCCACAGTCCAATACCAGACTGAGCTAATAGGTAAACATTACCCGGTTGTTCGTGGTTGATAGTAAAACTTTTCTGTATTCAAATAAATGTAAATGTAGATGTAAATAAAAAAGTAAAATTAAATATTGTAATTTTAAAAACCAAACTCACGGTTATTTGTCCTGACTGACAATCGAGAAGTGAAACCTTTCTCCCACAGGCACAATAAACGGAATTTTTATACGGTAATAACGATGTAACCGGACTTGATCCCAATGTAACAATCGTATTTTCTTTTAAGCACCATCCCTTTTCTAAATATAATTAAACTGGTAAGTAATTACTTTTACTAAATTTGATTTATTTTTTTCTCACCTGTTTGACGGAATATGACGACATTGCCGTTGGATAAGCCTGCATACAGTGTGTCAATGTAATATTTTAACTGTAATACTGGAGCTGAAGTAGCCACATATCCAAGACTCTCGTGCCGTTCGGGATCAAATCCAGAAAATACTAAAATCCTACGACTGTCTGTTCCCATCCACACGGTCCATCCTTTAAGACCGGTTTCTCTTGGCTCTAAGCCAGGAACCGGCTCCATACTTGAGATTCGAACTTCCGCCATTTCAAAAGAGCAAACTTTTTTCACGTTTACTTGTTCCAAGTTCAGTATACTACATAAGGTATAAAAAATTCAATTAAATAGCTGTTAACATTTCTAATTTAAGGATAGTGTTATTAACCTTATGTTACTATTCACACCATCACTGCTGCAAACCCATAAATAATTGAAACGTTTACTACCACTTTTTCCATTGCACGTGTAATAACAAGAACATTTCACTTCGTTATTATGTGGTGCACTGTGCACGGGCATAGCCCGAACAAACAAGGGGGTTTTTGTACTTGGCCTAATTTCAGTTTCAGAATTGTTCCATGCTGGTGAATTATTGAGATCTGTAAAATAAAACCGTTTTTAAAAATATAATATAAAACATGTGTTGATCTAAAATAAACTAATACCTAATGCTAATTGTGCCATTCTTAAATCTGTAATCCACTCTTTGGTAACCGAAGGCTTGTTAGTTTGGAATGTAACCAATTCCTTCAAATTTCTTCAAACCAGAGAATAAAATATCAGTAAAACAGAAATGAAAATTTATAAAATATATTCACTTATTCTTAGAACATATTTTCAGCTGAAGACAACAGTTATCGATCCACTTCACTTCTTCGTCCTTTTCCTGTATGTCACGCATAATTTGCTGCGAGTAGTTTTGCAAGTCTGCATTTAAACCCTATAAATAATTAAAACCGGTATTACAGTATATTTACAAAAATAAAACAAATATTATTTCTTTCTTACTTCGTAATTTCTTTTTAAGCTTCCAACTAAGGCGGTCATCCGTCCAAATATTTCATAATCATGCATCAGATCACTCATTTCTTGGTACAAAGCTTGTGCACTATCACTTGCACCTTTGCTATGCCTGTTTTTAATTAAACCTTTGCCTAATAATCTATTTAAATTTGGAGATAATTCTTCTTGGATTTCCACATCAGATACTGGCACTGCCCACTTCAATGAATAGCGTTCACTGTTCAAACTATTGCCAGACCTAAAAAAAACATTTTTAAAAAATTGAAAAATTTATAACAAAATATATTATTTTGCATATGTATACTTACGACTGAGAAACGGACACACAAACAAGCAATTCGTTAAGAAGGTACAATCTTCTCTCTTTACTCTTGGCTATTTGTCCATCTTGGTCAAGTTTAAGTTGTAAAAAATTGTCTTGTCGAAGTAAATGTTGCTGTTTATTTCCTTCAATGATGGATTTTATAGAAAATTTAGTGGCTACGTGATGAATAAGTTCTTTCACAGCATGATGCTGTTCACTTTCTCGTTTCCGTTCATTCAACATTTCAGCAAGAGATTCGAGTTGCGTGAGAGCTAATTGTAAATTTGTTCTATCGTGATGATCGTGAGGAATGTGTTTAAGTAAATCCTAAAAACATATCTAAATTAATTTCCTGTTTCACCCAAAATAAACTTTTATATTTGAATACCTGAAGTAATAGAATGAATTGGGGAAATCTCTGAACAGGTTTCACCATCAACCCGAAAAAAGACAATCGATCATTGCTGGTAATTTGCTTAACTTTCAAAAAATCAGCAAAAGCTGATTTCCGTTTCGATTCTTGTTTGGCTAATTCCATAGCTGTCGAAAAGTTATTGATAAAACCACTATACATGTCGAGAACCATGGCTTTAGAAAACTAATAAATAAGAATATATAAATTCATAAGTAAACTTGATAAAAATTCTTAATATTTAATTTTCATACTGATGCTATAAAAACATCTCCAATTGATTCCTCTTTGTCCCATTTTCTAACACATTCTGCTAAAGCAATCCGAAACATGGCATGGCACTGCTGAATCTCAGCAACACGAAAAAACAATGTCTCAATTTTCGATTTGCTCAGAATGGTCGGACTGCTTTCTTCTAATGGCTTTTTATAATCCTAAATACAAAAAATATCAATTAAAAATAAACATAATATTAATTATTTTAATAATTTCAACTCACGTAAAGAATTCTCTTTAATGCAGACACATAAATATTCTCGCTATCAACCAAATTGCTCACAATACATCTTCGTTTCACCTGTGCTGGTGTTAATCCACTAGGCATAGGTGGTAACGCTGGAGGATGAAGACGCATTCGAATTGAATTACGGCAATCATTTCCTTCTTCAGACACTTGTGTTAATTTTCTTCTAATAACTTGACTACTTTTTTCTAAATCATATTCCTTCCGCCAAGGAAACAAATAATTTTGTCTTTTTTCACTCTAAAATAAATAAAATTATAAATGTTATTGATTACTTTAAATTACTTAACTCATGTTGAACATACCGGCATAATAGCGTCTTTATCTCTATCGTCTTTACTTTTACTCAATCTCCTTGAAACCGCATTTTTTAATGTATTCCTAATACTCGCTAAACTAACTTTTCCATAACTTTTCTCACTTTCAGTGTCACTTCGATCTTCGTACGGTTCAAACTCATCAAAATCATCACCATTGTATTCAATAGATCTATGTGTCATGACAGAACTGTTATGATGTCTGTAAGTTACAGAATTAGAATTGGAGTTCAAACTCTTTTCAATATCTTCATATATGCCATCATCTGAATAAATGCTGCTGTTTCCTTTTTCACTATTATTCACATCTAAAAGGAAAATATAAAGTATTAAATATTTCCTCATTTTTCACACCTACAATTTCCTTTGAACAAGGAGCTCTACTCATATCCAAAAATGCCTCACCCGTCATTCAACAAATTAAAAACATATTTTTATTTTTTTTAAATAAAACAAAAAAAAACTAAACTAAAAACCAAAATTTTGACCTTCTATGACCCAACATTCATTTCCCCATCTGTTGCTCACCTTTATAATACCCATCACAAGTTTGTCTGTGGGAATCATCGTACAGCATATAAACTGGTTCGTCAATGGAAGATTCCCGCACTCTCGAGTAGGATTCCAGGTGAGGCTTATCTGAAACACAATCAACAAAACTTGCTCACATCAATTCATATAATAAAAAAAATATAAGAAACACCCTGTACTTAAAATATTTTCACTTATAAAACAACTTCCCTTTAATAATTCTCATTAAACTGTCCCAGATTCCCCAAGGCCAAAGGTAAGTAAAAGTATGTTAAATTATCCATTCAACCACTTGTTACCATCACTTTCCTAATAAGTTGAACTTTAAAACAAAACAAACATTTACCTCCAACTTAAATTTCCTGTCGAAAAGTAGGCCACAAGTAGAAAGTCGAACAAACTTACTTCCAACTACATTAATAAATCCAAACTAGTATTTTTTCCCTTAAAAGAAAAAATGACTAATTTCCTAGTAGAGAAGTGAAATGCCTTGAGCAAGTTAAATGTCATTAATCCAATCCACATTCATATCCTCACTACACTAAGTGACTCATATAGCAGAAAGAAAAAAATAACTTAACAGCCAATTGCTATGTTATGCATCAAAGATGGTTGAAACCAACAAAAAAATTTGGCTTTAAGCCAACAACATGTGTCTAATTCTTTACTTATTTTTTACTGTAAAAAAAAAATTTAATTTAATTTAAACAAATTATTAAAATTATTGATACTTTAAACCTTGAACACGTTTTACTATATTTCAATTAAATTTAATTAAATTAAGTGAATAATTTAATTAATTAACAAAAAAAAATTAAAAAGTTAAGAAAATAAACAATTTTATGTAATAAAAAGAATTACATTTCTTAATTTGAAAAGGAAGTTTCAAATCCCATCTGTTCTCTAAACAACTTCCTCCATCTGGAGATCAATTTAAACCACTAGACCCCTGTCCAACGAGGGTTTTCAATTCCCCACCGGAAGTTGTGGCTTCAAACCTTGTGTACTCAAACAAGTTTTCTTCTTACCTCGCGATAAAGATGGCAGTCTCATCCATCCTTTTCTTTTCGACATCGGAGTCGACGTTCCCATGGGTTCCATTTTTAATACTGACACACTCGTATCTTTCCTCGCTTTACTTTTCGGTGAAGCCACTAATGCAGCCGGCGATGACCTTCTCTCAGGGGGCAATGATGGCAATTCCCTCTGCGACATTACTCTCCCTCCATTCGATAACGACACATTATTCGACATGATCATTTTCTCCATTTCCAAACTCAATTGCTGCAAACCTTGCTCGTGTTGTCTTTCAACTCTCTGAACTTCATACAACACATCGTTCACCAAACTCCCTCTTGAATCACAACCAACAACATTCGTTGATAAATTAGCACCGCTACTGCTACCATTTCCCATTGATGACCCTAGAAAATCGACTTCTTCGTATTCAGATTCGTCAACCTGTTGACACGACTCAACAGTTTCGTAGTTGTCCTCGCATTCACTTTGTTCAATTGTCTTTTCATCAACTTCAAATTCCTTTGTCTCAACCTCAACATTCACCTCCTCGTAGGTTTCCGTCTCGACTTCAACTTGTTGGCATTCATCATCCGTAATACATTCGACGATATCTCCAACTTGGGTAATATTAAAATGCGGTTGAGTTTGATGGCAAGTTGAGCTTTTCTCAGGCTCAGTCACTGCTCTTTCTCCTTCTTCACTTTCTTCTTCTTCTTGTTGTGGACTAACCTCATTCTGCACTTGGAGGGGAGTTTGCTCTCCGTTGGCGATGGGGTGTGCAATTTCGTCCACCCTCCTCTCACCAGTTTGGCAGCTCGAGACGCTAAGTTGAACCGTACCTGGAATAATCTCTTCTTTTCTAGTAATTACCTCATCAAATTGCTCATTGACAACAACATTGTCTTCGTTGGAATTGTTGCTTTCAATTATTGATGACGCAATGGACACCGCTACAGGCGTTGATTCATTCGATCCAGGTGAATTTGGCAACACCTGCTCTTCTAGGGGTGGGCAGATGTGTGCCTTTTCACCTGGTTGGATCATAATAACAAGATGGCTGTGATGGTACTTGTTATTACGTGAGTCATTTCGTCTTAAGGTCATAAATTTGTTGTTAGCCTGAAAATAAAATGAAAAAAATAATGTTGTGAGAATTATAAAATAGTTCACCGACACAACAGTCATAAAAGGGAGGTACCGTGATAGCAACAAGTATTTTTAAAGCATGGCGTCAGGAGTTATTGTGGTATCTAAAAAAAATCAATAGAGAAAAGTTATCAAATATTTTTCAATTTTCTTATTTTGTTTATTGAAATATTAATTTTATTTATTAAATTATTTAAAAATAAAAAACAATATATTTTTTTTAATTTAGGAATTTAATTTAATCAAAATAATTTATCTTTGAAAAAGATTTTTATAAATTATCAATGAAAGAATGAAGCTTTTATTCAATGCGTACCCTTGTTTATGTAATAACAAAATGTAAGATTAAGTGATGTACTTACGTGCGTCATATCACGTGCTTTTAAAGTAAACAAATCTTTTATGGCAAATTTTTCAAGTGTGAGGTATTAGAATTTAGAGGAATAATTTGATCAGAGTAAGATAAATCTTTGATAAAAAGTGAATTAACTCCTGCCGTTAATTACTGTTCTTAATCTTAATTATGGTAATCCACTTGCAGTACCCAAGTTACAATCAAATGTTTAAAAAAATAGATATAAATAAATTAAAATAAATCACTTACCAAATTAATAAGGCTAAACCAATCCGAGAAACAAAGTTTGGAATAATTTCGATCAAAGTTGAAAACTCTCTCTCTCTATATTAACATCTCGACGTAATCCGCCATATTGACACAGAAAAACCCGGTTTAAAGGTCTCTTGTGATTGGATAATATGTCAAATGGCGACCTCTTCTGTGATCATGATGGATTTTGATGAAACCGAACTGACAAGATATTATTATTATTAGACGCTGGCGTTATCTAGTGTTGAAATTTTAAACTCGCTTATACTATTTTTTTTATACTTATTGTAAAAGTAAAATTTAATACATTGACGTAAAGTTTCTTGCAATCTTTGATAATATATTTTCATTTTTGCATACTAAACATATGTCAACTGACCGCAAATCTGCTTAAAATTTGATCGTGATTGATCATTTTCATAATTCTGAAGATTTACACAAACGGCTTATGTCTCAAAATCCATTTGTTCCTACATTTTAAAACTCGTATGAAAGATAAAATAAATCAGGAATAAGATTAAAATGTAAATTCTTTGCAGTTTGCACCATCAAATTCCGTGCAAGAAAAAAAAATTGATGAAAATTTATTTTCTTGAAAGAACTCATTTCCTGGAGAGTAAATTTCCACAAAGAAATTGCAAAATACTTTTAATAAAATTCCCAGCAATAAAAAAGAAAATAAAAATAAAATACATTTTGTTGCATTATTTTTGGAAAACAGATAAGTTAGATTGAATACATAAATATATAGAAAAATATATTAAAAAAAATAAAAAGAGAAATTTGCATTTTATCATCATGATTATCATCATTATCATTTGCCGTTTATATGAAGTCAAGTGTAAACACATCATTTTCATCATATGCGGTAAGCTAGTTGCTCGGTGCCACCGAATAAACACACGCAATTTATTTCAAGATGCAACAGACCACATGTATCATTGTTAGAAACTTTAGTCACAAATCGCTGTGGTTTTTCATGTGAGTCGATTTTCTTTAAAAGTTAAAAAATACTTTATTTAATTCATGTCTGACTTGAAAGATGAAACTAGAATCTTCTTGTAACCATGCCAAGAAAAATTAATTAACAAACTGTTATCTGCTAAATTGGGCAATTCTGCTTTATTGTTTAGTTTGTCATAAAACTATCATCATGGAAAGAAAACAAACAAGAAACACTTACAATCTAGCAAAGTGGATCAAAGTATAATAATCAACTGAATTAATTTCAGAAGCCACGTATTATGCCAAACTAAAATGTATACTTTAACTAAGTAAGTTCTTGAATAAATTTATAGCCTTTCCTCGCTTTTCCATATGCTTTACTCTAATTTGTTATACATGCAGTTTTTGTGAAAAAATAAATATTCAAGTTGGTTTAAACTGATATTACGGTAAAGCGCAGTGTACATTTGTAAAGAGCTCAAGAATTTAGTTTCCTTAAAAGTGTGATAATATCAACAAATATTATCAAATCATTCGTTAAGCCCAGGAAACTAATACCGAAGCATTACTGTAATACATTAACTGGGTGAAAGGAAGGAGATGGATTTCCGTTCCTTTCTCTCATTGACATAATAAATACGAGTAAATTTTGTTTTGAGCAGCATTTCCAATAATTAGATTAGACCAAGCATACACCCTAATCATTGAACATGTGCGCACAATTAAATCAGAACTAAGTTGAATTGCACACACAAAACTTCAAATCAATTGTCGTGTAAAAAAATATCAACTTCACATTGTAAATTGACATATTTATTGAGCTGATGTAGAATATTGCATTTGCTGAAAAACTTTTTTAAAAAATGTAATCTTTTCTTTGCAACTGAATTATAAATATTTCAGTCGTCTAAATTTGTTGATTAACTACCAGCGAGTGTAATATAATTACTGTATTCGTAAAGACTACTGTACAATTCATGAGACTTCCATAAAAAGGATGAAAAAAATATGTTTCGAAAATTTTTTCTCCGTGTTATTGATTATTTACAAAATTATAAACAGACATCGTATTGAATTTTAAAAAAATTCTAACTTTTAAAACCTTCGATAAATCGATAGTAAATCCACATTCTTCATCCATTTTCCATGCGCACCAAACATAAAAAAGCAGTTGGTTTAAAGTACCTCAGCATTATCTCATACTTCCATCTTCATAGATTTCATACTACTTACCGTAAAATTTCATTTCGAGGAATATAACCACAAAATCAATAAATGTACAATGCACACAATACGAAAATGGAAACAATTTTTATTGTACTCTCAACATATAACCTCTGGCAAAAGAAAAAAAAGGAGAAATAAGTACCAAACACTTATTTTAACATTTGAATAAATCACATTGTTATTTCAATTTATCAACAAAAATACTTCCTCTATCTATTCCTGTATGATGTAACATACTTTTTCTCACGAGTAAAATAAAACATCACTTTTCGTACGCGTTAATGCTAGGCTTAAAATTGATGACATGTAAAACGAGCTCAGTGTTGCGTAGATACTCAATTTGATGTTTGTGACACACCAAACACATCATAAATTCCTTTCTGCTATAAACCAATTTCAATGATTTAAGAAGGTACATGTCTGCTGCCATGTGCACTTGCACTAGCCAAAGCCTAGAATTTTCTTTTATTTATTTATTGACTCCGCAACTTTAGATTTGGATTTATTAAACAGTATTTTAACTTTAAAAAATAAATAAAAAAAACAACCCTCTTTCTTTATTTGCGCGGAACTTCATGAAAGATGCATTATCTTACTTCCTTTTTTTGTTATTATTGCAACTTCATCCATCTTTTTTCTTTCTTTTAGCAGGCATTAAAGTACATTTTTCATTTTGTTTGCACACTTTCAAAATACACAATGGAACATACATATTTCTTTATTTTTTTTAGAAGGGAGGCCTGAATATAGAACTAGTCAACTTAGTCTTTGCAAAACTATTTTTATAATTGGTTTTGAAACCTTAAAGCGCCTTGATTAGTCTTATACAAATGGTACATTTTAACTTTACACAACGAGTGTCCAAAATGAATTTAATTTAGCTTCTTGTTGGCACTAATATTACTGAACACTTAATTAAATCTTGTTATTCATTCTAGCTAATCTCCTCGAGTTTATTTCTTAAGTGTACTTGCCTGAATATGTATGGCCTAAATGAGCAAACAGAATCATTTGACATTAAAATTGGTTACAGCTGCACATCTTCAGGCTGGGGCACGTGTAAACTATTAAGTGTCTGAGTACTGCTACAACTTGTCATGTTGGTAATAACATCGTTACTCATGGTCTGAGTAGCACTGGTCGACCGACTAATTTGACTGCTAAATGACCCAGCTGAGCGCAGTTTCTCTTGCATTTCAAAATCTGTAATTAAAAGTAAAGAAATTGTATACAGGTAGCTATTAATTATTCCTATATACGAATATTCCTATACAAATTATCTTTTTCAATTTTTGAAATATTCAGTAAATATTGAGATTTTTCATTTACTTTAAACCCCCTTTATTATTACTCCAAAGATGGTTCTCGCGTGATCGATTGGAATACTGAAATGTAAATTAAAATGCCAACTCCAATTGATTGTAAACAAACCAAATTGAAATAAAATGACAACAAAATTCGTTTAATTTTCTTCTCATAAGCATTACAATTAAAATGATTAAATTTAGTGCATTTAGTCATTTAAATTCTTCTCAGTGCATTATTTTAAAGCATGTCACATCAACTACTTTTTATTAAGTTATAACGAATCAAAAGTTCCCCATTTCAATTCAAATAAAATCCAATCGATGAAAATAAAAGCAAACGTCAGGAGGTACTACACAACTTGTCATATTTTCTCCTTATTCCAATATTTGTGCTATTAGAAGATAAGAAATAAAGCAATATGTCCTGTTTACTCCAATATTTGAGTCGTTTTAAGATAAAAAAATTGCAAAAATAACGTCTGTTGACCTATAGTCTCGAATTCCCTAAACTTTCATCGAGATTTAAGTAAAAAAAACAAACAGTGCTCTTTGAAAACCAATATTAAATCATTCAGTTACTGAACTTGCCCAAAGTACTTTTTATAGAGTTCAACAAACCTCATATTGACCCAAGTTCAAGAGTTGGAAACGCCCAACATAAAATGGGCAGATCTTCTGCGAATAGTTCAGTTTGATTGAGATCCGAGTCAATTGACCCAATCAATACATCAAGAAATTATTTAAGCAAATTCAATAAGCATTTTATTTACTTACCATCAGACTGAGTTGCTGATTCGACGCGATGAGAAGAGCTAGACATTGACGAATTTTTAGTGGCATATTTCTGCTGCATCATTGGTTGGCGTACATTTCTCTCCGGATGTAAGATAATGATGTAAAGTTTCGGAGTGAAGAGGCACGCTAAAGACACAGTGGCACTTAAACTTATTGACACAGACAAAGTTATAATTCTCAGTGGAACGTTGTGGGCAGTACTGAAGTAGATTGGTACAAAAGCCAACCAGATGATGCATGTTGTGTACATTGTAAAACCGATATGTTTTGATTCGTTAAACGCTTCCGGGATTTTACGAGTGAGAACGGCGTAAATGGTACACACAATTATCAAAATAATAGGATAGGTGAAGGCAATCATGTAAGACGCATTAATAGCAGTGGCACAAACCAATTGATTCGCTTCTCGATGTGGGTGATGATGAATGGCCTTCGGTGGACTAACAAAAAGCCAAGCACAATTCACTCCAATTTGAATGCCAACTAGACCAGAACAAATGACTAATTGCGATCTTGGGCTAATAAAACTTGGTCGTCTGGCAGTTCGTTTGCTGGATTTAACAATGCGCAAAATTCGATTCGTTTTAGTAAGGAGCGCGCTGTAAACAACGGCGAAACAAAAACCGATGCCAAATTTCTGCACTCCACACACGAAGTCAGTTGGTCTTAATACCAAGACAAAGGTCATTGCGTAACAGAGAAAAATTCCACTTAAAAGAACATAACTCAATTCGCGTCCTGATGCCTTGACAACTGGGGTCGAGTTGTGACGCATGAATATAGTTAAAATCCAAAAAGTGAGCAATATTCCTAAGCTAGAAAAGCACATTGCACCTATAGCTATTTCACTAGTTGGTCTTAGATACGCTTCTGGAATATCTAGACAACGTAAATGATCAAAATCAGGTAAAGTGCCCAATGGACAGTCCTGACAACTAACTTCAGATTCGAGAATCTGCAAAATAAATACAAAAATTTTATGTGATTAATAAAAAAAGAGATTTAAAAAGCGCCATAATTCTGCATATTAAAACAGGAACGAAATTTAATTGAATTTGAATTGTAGAAATTAAATTTGATTAAAAACTAGTAAATAATCTTTTTCATATCTGCTCTCGTAAAATGGGATTTTTAATATTGAAAAAATAATTAATGGCCACAATCCAAATAAAACTTCAGTTTAATTAATATGTATTAAAAAGACTCAAAGTATAGAGACAAATCTGCGTAATTAAATCCTACAAGAGCGACAGAAATAATTTCTTTCGTGCTTGCAAACAATTATGTTGTGTATAATATTTAATTTATGCAAACATAGCAACTGATAATTAACTTCTTTAAATGTTTAATAATTCTTTACTAACCCTTTTTAATCCACAACTGCTCACGCAATGTCATCAAAGTTGTGATAAAAATTTTAAAAATTCTCAAAAATTTTAAATTATGAATGACACGTTATTATCCATTTATAAATTTAAAATAAAACTTCAAAATGTAAATATCTTTCCACAATTCATTACAAGGAAAAAAAAAACCTGTCAAAACTGTTTTCAGATTCATAGCTTTTGCCAATTCACGAATTTTAAATCGATACTCTTCTGCTTGGCAAACAATTGGCTGCAGGAAACACCTCGTCAATCTCTTTCAGAATTGTATTCATACACTACCTGATATTGTGAGCAGTTGAAACAATGCCAACAGCAAATCTCCCCCTCCACATATTTCTTTGCCTGTCCTTTCAAACAGGGTAAGCTGCAGACGGATTGAGGCACGCCAGGTTCGTTCAAGTTAAACTGAATTGCTGACATATTGAGTAATAGCTGACCATCATTATACTCTCCAACGCGCACCCACTGAAACATTGAAGGACTTGTCTGTTTAAAATGAATGATATTGTATCTTGCAGGCCCGTCTCCATGTTCTGTGAAGTGAAACTCATCTCCTGATAATCCTATACATAAAAAAAAGAAGTAAATTAAATATTATTCTCCAGCTTAAAAATATTATATTCATCTGGAGCTGCCTACCAGTGAAGTTTACAGCTCGCAGGTATGTGTTTAGCTGACTCCCATCGATTTGTCTCATCTTTTCACAAAGTTTTGGAACACCGCCACATAATTCTTCATGCAGACGCCTGAACGAGATTACCAGTATTAATCACTTGCGACCTATATTTCCACATTGCCTTATTAACTTTTATATTTAAAAAAATGAGTAGAAAATCAATTGTCTTATTAATATTATACAAATATTTTTATAAAAAAATATTTGTGAAAATTAAATTTGAGCTAATTTGAGAACAACAATTTTAATTTTTAAAAAACCAACGGCATTTTAAATTAAATTTATTTGTACTTTGCAAATCACATTCCAAGTCAATTTGTTTGTCAGTTAATTTTTTGTTTGTTATTTTAGTAGAGATTCTTAAATCGCATTCACTAATGAAGGATAAAAGAGACAGACACAAACAAGAAAATCCCACGCATTATAGAAATGAAAATATTTACAGCTGTTAAAATGAAAAAAAAAATTAATCAAATGTTTTATATTCGCAATTCAATAAAATAAACTGTAATAAGCTTGAAAATTAATGATTTACTTTAAACCCTTCATAAAACAACATTTTGATAACGCCCACCAACCCACATTCGTGTCACTTACATGAAAAATGAGATTGTTTACCCCCGCAGAGCTCTGCTAGCCCCACCTTAAGACAAACTAGTATTATTTTCATATTTACACTGATGATTAATTATACGCTGCAGATGTGCCCCAGAGACTTCCCAGAATAACATTCATAACAACTTTTTACATGTTAACACAGTGCAGAAGTACAATATTTTCAGAAATAAATTCTTACTTGAAAGCATGAGCAAACACCATAACGGAATCACTGACAAATTGCAACTGTCCTTCAGCGTGATAACCATTTTCATACGTCATAACTTCATCTCCAGTACAAATTTCTGTGTACTCCTGATTGTACGGTGTCATTGGGCTGTTTGGGTATTTACACCGAAAATAATCCTCCCAATATTCGACAAACCAAGGGTTTCGTTTGTTGGTTTTGACAGACAAGCCCAGAAAATACTTATCGAATCCGTCGACTGGATTTGCTCGAGGTTGAAGTGACAAAGTGCCTTCGACCTCTCTTTCATTTCCATCAGACACCAGCGTCCTTGCACTCCACCCGTCACTTCCGATCCACGAAAACTTTCCAGTGGCGTTGTTTCTTCTAACAGCTCTCATTACACCAGCAACCTCTTGATCTGATCCAAAGATAATGACTCCTTTTGCTCTAGATTTGGACAAAAGCTTTTGCACAATTACATCGTAAGCCCCTTCACCTGCCACGCCTGAATCTTTGACTAGTCTTTCTTTAACAGCGATGCAAATATTATGTTGTGCTAATTGATCTTCAAGAACTTCAAACGCCTTAAATTCAATTAAACGATTATGCAAATTAATTTTTTTTAATTATTTTTTTTTCCCAAAAAATTTTATACCTTAATTCCATAATTAGATTCTTCAAAGATGATTGATATGTAAGTCCAGTTCATCTTTTTTACTATATCCACCATAGCACTCACTTGGAATGTATCCGAAGGTATTGTTCTACTGAAGTACTCAAACCTATCCTTATTACTCAATTCGGGGCTAGTCGAAAAGAAACTGACCTGAAAAATATAAAAGTAAAAACAATTAAAATTATTTTACAAATACAGAATAAATTTTAAGTATAACTCAGCTTAAAATTCCAATCACACAAATATTTAAAAAAATAAATGCATCTTTAAATGACTATGAAGACCACAAAATTGACGCAGACACCTGTCAATCGATTTTTAGATATATTTGCAAATGCCTAGGTACAAAGAGGTTTTCCCCCTTATTTTTTCCAGTATAAAAAAATCGACTCTATTTTCCCCTCATGTCAAAGCTCCTTATCACCTACTGCAGGCGAGTTGACATTCAGGTGAAGTTTTTGACCATCACAAAGAATTGCAGTTGTGGCTTTATGAGCGTTCAGGTATTGAAACAATAAAAGGCGTATAGAATATAAAGGAGGATGAAGCGCGTATGAGGAATACTTAATAAAATGTAGATACACTAATTTATTAAATAACAAATCAAGAAATTAGTTTATAAATTAAATTAAAAATTAATGAAAGCCGATTAAATTTTAATTCCAATTAATTTTGTGCTTAAAGGTAATTTTTTTTAAGAATTAGATGTGTTTCCTCATGAATAAGCAACGACCTTCTTGCAAATCACGTGCAAATCAAAGCCAAAGAAACACTTTGATTTATTTATAATATTTATTTGGAAATTTCTTCTTCAAATTTTCATTACAGTTTTATACATAAATTTTACCCTTTGATTGTAATGGAGCGAGCCATGGGTTTGCAAAGATTGATATCTCAACCCTTTTTTTCGTTTCTTGTTGACTCGGTGTTCTTCCGGCATTGGTGGCTCCCTGCTCGACTTGATTCCAAAATAAACATCCAACAACATTCAAATCTCTTGCAGTAATCGATTTTTTTTTCCAAATTTTTTCATCCTCATTTTCTTCTATTTTTTCATCCTCATTTTCTTCTTTTTTTTCTCATGCTGTCTAACTTATAAAGTTTTAAGTTTCCTTCAAATTTTAATGTACAAAAACCCCAATTCAATTTTGAAATACAATATTTAAAAAATATACATATAAACAAATCCTTAGAGATATAAAACTTGAAAAATAATCGGATTAAAGTTTGTTTTCTATAAATCTTTAATGTTTCATCTATACTGTATATGAAACGTTTTTTCAACCAAAATGTTTAAAAGTATTATACTAACTTTAAAAATTAAGCTGTCACTCTCTTACTGTTTTCTAGAAAAAATAAAAACTGAATTTTCTCTCAGTTTCAGACTAGATTATTGCAGAAACAGCAGCAGAATAATGAGTAAACTGATTTAATTTCTATTAAATAATTTTCGCATTTGCAGCTGGACCAGCAAAATAATTGAATATTGAGGCGAGAACAACATTTTAACTCAAAGGCTTCCGGATTTATCCTGAGGAATTTGCCAGGTTTCCTCAAACCACAAATACTTGTTGAGCATTACTTCCAACTTGGAAAATTTTTTGTCTTTTCAATGATGAAACAACGCAATTTCTAGCATCTTAGGCATGTTTTCATTAATTCCAACACGGAATAAAAATTTTGAGTGCACAATTTAATTAAAACCTCAAGCAGTAAAATAAATTGGAAAAAAGAAACTAACATTGCACACCTTCAATTGGTCGCTTCCAATTAACCAAGACTTCATTCCATTCAAATAAAATTCAAAACTGCACAGTTCAAAGGTCTCATTTCCATAAGAAGATTAGAAGAGGAAACGCAATTCAAAACATTCAATACACAAAATGAGAAGTAATAAAGAATAGAAGCTTATTAAGATTATAAAGTAAAAAAACTATTCAAATAAAAATAAAAATCAATACAAAAACAAACATGTTACTTTAGAAACCAAAACTTTAACATGAAAAACACTTTACGACTGATTTCTTCAAATATTTAAATCGAGCACGAGTTGTACCATGAATTAAATTTTAAATTTTATTTCACTATGTTTTAAAGGCTCGTAAAAATAAATAGTTTATTGAAGTTGGATAACGGCCACAAACTTTGTGTTTGGTAATTGATTACTTTCATGAGATAAGAATAAAAGTATTATTCGCTTGATGTAACACGAATTCAGGACTCCATTGTACGAAATTGCTTACCTGCGGTATCTTGAATAACCGAAGTAAATTGGCAACTTGTATGGAAGTGACACTAGAAGCCGCTCCTATGACCCCAGAAACGACCTTTGGATGACCAGTTGGAGAGGATCCATCTGGGCATTTGTACTCGCCATCATCAATATTACTTAGTGACCCTACAACGTAAAAGAATTACATTAAATGGGCAATAAAAGTGGAACAGAAAGACAAAAAAATATACTACAGTCCTTTCAAATACACGTAAAATAAAATCTCAAGTTTTATAAATCAAATATCAACACGCTTCCATAGCAAATTATTTATAACTTTCTATAACAGATGGCTTAAATGTAATTTGCAATCACTTATCAGATAATGCGTTGTTTTATGAAGTTAAGTTTACTATACACTCAAAAAAATTAAAAATAATTTTATTTTTTACGAGCAAATAGATTTAATCTTAAAATAGATAAGATATAACAAGAAAAATGAATTTCATTTAATATTCGCTATACTTTGATGTGCATTATGAATATTGCTGATAATGTAATCTGAGTCCAAACCTAAGAAAAATTAATTCAACATCTTCGACGTATTGCTTTCAACTTATCTATACGGTATTTTAATGCATGTAATATCTAATTGAAAATTCCAGATCAATTTTTTTCCTTTATTCAGTGATTCGTGTATTAGTTTACCATAGGTTGGAATGCAATTTCCTGCCTAAGGAAGCAGTAAAGAAAAAAAGAGACGAAAACCAATGCGTATGCTTAGATGTTGTTGTCATGGGAGCTGGACTCAAATCCATGTAGCAAAAAGTGTCATATGTCTCACATGGTAATGACAGAGGTTTTGCACTCGTTTTCGCCTCTTTCCAAGTCTCCACCTCTGACGTGAATCAACTTTAAAGTCGCAAGTTACCCGATATCACCTTCTGATAAAATTTCTATTCAACTTCTCCAAAAATGTCAGACCGGAAATGTTAAAGATTTATAAAATAACATCAAAATATATTTTCTTACTTGTTTTGTATAAAATAATGTGTATAAATAAAAACTTTGTTAAAAGCGAAGTAAAACAAAATAATCGTTTCCTTCTCAATTTCATGTACGTATGTCATAATCGGTTATTGGCGCTTAACCAAATGCAATACCGGACAAGATCAATCATGGAAAGTAAATTGACGTGATATTAATTTAAATGCAAATGAATAGATGGAAAGTTGAACAGAATTTCATCATTTATTTTTAAAATATTGCAAACATAAAACTTAAAAATCCTGAATTTAAAATTCAGCTTTTGTTGACGTTGATGTTGATGTTTAACACACATCCGCCATTTAGCTATTACTTTTCAACTAAAATTAAATTCTAATGTTGTTCAGCAACCTAATTTATCGCATTAATTTTCTGTGAAATTACGATTCACAAAAAACTGTTTATACGCTTTTGAAGAATTCTTTAGTTGGCACTATATTGCATAAATAATACTAAAATAGTCATAAATATAAAGTAAATCACCATTCCTAAACCGATAATCAAAACTTTTAAATTTTTCATGGAACTATTTTTAACTTCAAACCGCCCAGAAAAAAAATTTATTAATAATCATGCCATTTGTAGACTTAAAGAAAATAAATTTCAAAGTGAATATGCCCTCAGTGCCTACTATTTGAGTAAAGATATATTTGAAATATTTCAATATCTTCCCCCGTACTAGATAACCTGCATTATTGACATTACCACTATTGATTCTGAAAATACAAAGTCGAATGTAATAAATTGCAAGTTTACTCTCAATATAACTTTCTCAAACATTCAGAATCTCTTTACAAAAAACTAAAGTAGTTCAAACAAAAAATACGCAATAAAACTTTGTTCGATCTTCGATCGGTCAGTTTGATGATGATTACCTAAATGCTAAGCTTCTATTTCACCCAAAGCTATAAAAGAAAAATGTAACAGAAGAATTCATTAATCACATATTAAAAGTTACACCAAGGCAATCATTAAGCATCATCTATCACATCATCCATTACATGAACCAGAGATTTGACAAAGAAGAAACAGTTAAAAAAAAGTATAAACGAAAAAAATTCACACGTCAGTGAATTTATCACTTTGGATCTGCGAAAACCTCTCAAAATCCACTGGAATGACAAACAAAAGCCTATTGTCAAACTAACAAAAACACAGCCCATTAAGAAAGATTCGAAAATCACCAACAGAGCCAAATGTCACTTCAAAATACTCTTTGTGGATGGTGATTGGTCTTCAGCAAAAAAGCATCCAAGGTTACAATAAGTTTATTTCTCAATCCAAATGCTATTTTTAAACTCATAAGTATGATGATAGATCATTAAATACCAAAAACATCGCCAAATTTACTTAATAGCAAACTTAATTTTTGTTCAATTTACATAAACACATATTTTTAAACTTCGAGTACTACGAAGCCGTGCTTCCAATTAAGACTAAGTGGATGGAGAACGGATTTGCAATTCCAAACATGTGCATTCACATGACAAATTAGTCCAACGTCTTCAAATGCAACCTCTTGGCAATTTCTAAGTGCAAAATTCAGAATAGCACTTTAAGATTAAAAATCTAAAAAAAATGAACGGGTCATGATTTCTCAAGAGTGGACTAATTACAATTACCTTAACATCATTAATGAACATCAAAAGTACAATCTACAGAAAAAAAAGTAATTCAATAAAACCAGTCAACTCTAAAAAATTTAAAAACTGAGAGAATCAACTTTACAAACCAAATATTTTCATTATTAATGGCACTTAAGCTTATTTATTGTTTGGTTTTTTAGATTGGAACTGCTTTAATAACTATTTATTCCACCCAACATTACAATCATTTAATTTAAATATAAATCAAATTGAAACAAAAAAAGATCAACATTAGAAATACATCAAACTAAACTTTTCCATTTGATTAAAGTGTTTGCCTAATGAGAACAAACGAGCGACGATCAGGTAAAATCAGATTGCATTTGATTGGAATCATTGAAAAGGCACAAATACCTCATTATCACACACACTCGTTTGGGAATTAAAAGATAAAAATCGCACTTGATGACCGGAACTGAGTCCTGATCTCTTCAGCTGCCAATATAAAACCTTGTTGTCAGTTCACTTGAAATAAAATCCACTCAACTAAAACCTACATAAAGTAATATACAAGATTAATACACTCTAAAAATAAGAGATATAAAAAGAAAACGTTAACAATCCATGAATCAATCGTCCAACATAATATTTTTGCTTTTTCTTTTGAAATTTTGTATGAAAGTAAGAGTAAAAAAGTAAAATGAATAAATAAGTAAAGGTACTCGAGTGGTATAAACAAATATTTGATGGTTTATTAATATGAGATTTAACTTACATCTTTAAGAATTACAACACGCCTATTTTTACAAACTATGTGTACAATATCTTAACGTCTTAATGAGATCAAGTGGGCACTATTTCAATTATACTCTTTTTTACAATAATGTCATAATTTTATAATTACATTAAGATAATTAATTTATTCAAATTTTAATTTGTAATTTTTTAAATCTATTTAAAAAAAATTGCATAAAGGTGGTTTAATTAATTTTTAAGGTTGCAACAACTTGCACACTATTGCACTAAACACTGCATAAATTAATGATCTTAGAGTATTTGTATATCATTATTTCTAAACAAAGACTATAAGTCTCTAATGGCATGAATAGTTAAAACTACTGCATACTAAAAAGCAGGGTTGTAATTGTTACTGTAACGATAACAGGAATGCATTATATCTGAGGCCCAGGTAAGCTCTTTTTTTTTTTTCCTGAGTTGATAACCATTGCAATCTTGACTATTGGGCTAATAGGGTTGCAGCCCAAAGGCGCTATGTGCAGAGGGGCGACCTAACCATCATCATCTCATGATTTAATGAAAAATATTGTGTGACTGCCATTAGGCCTACCTGGCATATTTGGGTATGTCAGACAAGGTTTAGGGCAGGCACTAATAAATAAGGAC